>VMDO01019441.1:0-39706 GCA_007922755.1 Pedetes capensis | reverse complement strand
GATTACCTGTTTGGAAAAACTATTGATTTTTTTTTTTATCAATCTCTAGGTGTTAAAACACAAGCACTAACTTGGTGATGAAACACATATTAACTAACTGAATTAATATTAAAATAATATTTTATAATTTTATGTACATTTTCTTGCCAGGAAATAGCTCTGGTAAAACAAAAACAAAACAAACAAAAACAAAACAACTTTGATTTAAAAAGTCTGCCCTTCATTTTATTCCCCTGTCTTCTTCAACTCTTTCCCACTAAAAATCTCTTTATGTTCAGAAATTTGTAGGTTCAGGCTCATCTCAAAAACCTTGAGCTAATTCTCATAAAGATTCAAGGATACAAATAGTCATGTTCTCCTTTTTTCTCTTCTTGCTTTCTCTATTCTACTTCTTTATTTTACTTTCTTCTAGCAGTAAATGCTGTAAAACATTAATAGTTTGCATTCACTGCATCTTCTTCATTTAAAATGTTAAGTTAAATGAGAACAGAGATATAATTTGACTCATGTATGTCTGTATTTCCTTTACCTGGACTAACACTAGGCATGAAATTATTGAAATAAAAAAAGTGAACTGAAAACAGAATAAAGAGAGGTTTGTTTTTAGGGACCATCAAGTTGTGTCGGACTTATATGGACTCTCATAGGGTTTTCAATGGCTGATTAGTTCAGGATTGTTTTTTGGGAGTGGACTGCCACATCCTTCTGCCATAAAGAGGGGCTTTGGGTTGAATAACATTACTTTCCCAGATTTTAATAACCTAAACTTTTTTTTTTTTTTTTTTTTTTTTTAAAGCAGTACTCGAGGGCTGTGCCAACACTCTACTACTGAGCTGTTTCCCAGCCCCTTTTTTATTTTTTACCTTCAGTCGGGTCTTGATAAGTAACACAGGATGCATTTGGCCTCAAACTTGTGATCCTTCTACCTCCATCTCCTGAGTTGCTGGGATTATAGGTGTACACTGCTGTGCCTACTTAATAACTTAATCTTAATTTTGTTAGCTCCCCCAATGTCTGCAAGTTTGCCATACTGCAGGGGCTTATGTGATGCTGTGATGCTGGAAGCTATGCCACCAGTAGAACAGATAACAGCAAGATCACCCATGGTAGTAGACAGGTTTCAGCTGAACTTCTTGACTAAGACAGACTAGAGAGAAGGACATGGCTAACATACTCCCACAACAATTAGCCACTGAAAATGCTATGAATAGCAGAGAAACATTGTCAGATATAGGGCTGGACAATGAGCCCCCCAGGTTGGAAGGCACTCAAAAGACGACTGGAGAAAAGTTGCTTCCTTAAAGTAGAGTCTACATTAGTGACAGGAATGGAGTAAGGCCCAAGGTTCATTCATTTGCTGATGTGACAAGACTCAAAATGAAAAGGAACAACTGTAAACATCAATTAATAATCGGAATGTGGAATGTACATAGTATGAATCTAGGACAACTGTTGTTACTTTTGTTAGGTGCTGTTGGGTCATATCTGACTCATAGCGACCCTCATAGGGTTTTCAATAGCTGATTGTTTCGGGAGTGGGCTGTCATGCCCTTCTTCCTTTGTGTGGTGCTGGGGATGAAACTCAGATTCTCAGAAGAGTGTAGCATGACACTCAACTGAGCTAGATCCCAGCCCCTAGGAGAACTAGAAATCATCAAAAGTGAAATAGAGCACATTAACATCGACATTCTAGGCATCAGTGAGCTAAAATGGACTGCCATGGACCATTTTGAATCAGATAATCATTTGGTCTACTATGCCAGGAATGACAGATTAAAGAGAAATAGGGTTGCATTCTCATCAAAAAAGACATCTCAAGATCTGTCCTCAAGTACAATGCTGTCAGTGATGGAATAATAGCCATAAGCCTATAAAGAAGGCCAGTTAATACATAATACTCAAATTTCACACCCACCAGTAAGACCGCAAATGAAGATAGGGGAGAGTTTTGCCAGTTTCTGCAATCTGAAATAGAATCGAACATGCAAACAGGACGTACTGATAATTACTGGTGATTGGGATGTAAAAATTGGAAACAAAGAAGAAGGCTCAGTAGTTGGAAAATATGGTCTTGGTGACAGAAACGAAGCTGGAGATCGCATGATAGAATCTTGTCAGACCAATGACCTTTTTATTGCAAATACAATTTTTCAACAATATAAAAGGTGACTATACACATGGAATTCACCAGATGAATGATCCAGGAACCAAACTCACTACATTTGTGATGCAACTTTGAGATAAATGGAGAAAAGACTGAGGTTGTCCAAGATATTGCTTTACTTGTTCCTAAAATCAACACGCGTGGAAGAAGCAGTCAGGAAATCAAAAGAGGCATTGCACCGGGAAAATCTGTTGCAACAATCTCTTTAAAATACTGAAAAACAAAACATGTCATACTGAAGATGAAGGTGTGCATGACTCATGCCATGGTATTTTCAGTAGCATCATATGGTTGTGAAAGCTGGACAGGAGAAGAATTGATGTTTTTGAATTACGGTGCTGGAGACAATTACTGAATATACCATGGACTGCCAAAAGAACCAACAGACCTGTCCTAGAAGAAGTGCAATCAGAGTGCTCCTTGGAAGCAAGGGATGCCTAGGCTGCATCTTATGTATTTTGGACACAGTGTGAGGAGGGATCAATCCCTGGAGAAGGACATCATGTTTGGAAGAGTGGCAGGTCAATGAAAAAAAAAGAAGACCCTCAACTAGATGGACTGACACAGCGTCTATAACAATGGACTTAAACATAAAAAAGATGATGTGCCTGGCACAGAATTGGAGAATGTTTGTTCTGTTGTACATAGGGTTGCGATGAGTTGGACTCAACTCGATGGCACCTACCAACAACAATAATTTTGTTACTACCCTTAGATCTCTGGTTCCATCTTCCCAGGATAGCCCTAATATCCACTTTCTCTAAGAAGTGCAGCACTCATATGCTCTTGCCTTATTCTTGACTAGTTGTGCCTAAACCTCGGCCTCTTTGATGCTTCTGCTCTTGCATCTCCCTGGGGAAGGAGTGAATATTTCACTTCTAGGCTACTGACTGGCATCTGGAAAAGACTGGACAATGTTCTTCAAACTCCTACAAACCTTCCTATGCTCAAACACTGGGCAGTGCTAAATCTACCCAGAAGGATTTAATAATTTATTCATTCATTCATCATATATTTGCTGACTACTATGGTTTGAATATGTTCATGTTTTAGAATCTTAATGGAGTTAGGTGCTTTGTGAGATAATTTGTATAAGATGAGGTCATAAAGGTGAGACCCCATGATGGCACTAGTGTCTTTATAAGAGGGAGAGAGATCTAGGCTTGCCCTGCCATGTGATATCCTCCAAGAACCTCCACCAGATGCCAAGCAGATGCCGGCACCATGCTCTTGGACTTTCTGGCCTCCAGAACAGTGAGACAAATAAACTTCTATCCTTTATAATTTACCTACACTCGGATATTTTGTTATAGAAACAGAAATTGCACTATGACACAGACCATTTGCTACAAGCCAAGTACTATTGTGCTTTAAAGAAAAATAAAGCCAAGTTAGAGAATGGATGGTGATAAGGAATATTATTATATATATTGTGAACAGGTAGAACATCTCTGAATGAAACATTGATATGATCCGCTGGATATCTGGGGAAAGAGTGATTCAGATGGAAGAAACAGCAAATACAAAGGACTTGAAGTAAATTATCCTAGTATAGGCTGCTGGTCTATTTTAACGAAACTGGCCATGCTCTTTGGATAGCTTGGCCTGAGAGAGTTACCTTTCATAACAAAGTTAGGCTTTTCCTTTGTAAGTAGACTATGACCCATTTCTGTTGTTAGGTACCATCAAGTCAGGTCCAATTCACAACGACCCTATATACAAAAGAATGAAACACTACTCAACATTGTTCCATGCACACAATCTTTTAATGTTTAAGCCCATTGTTGCAGTCGCTTTATCAACTCATCTAGATGAGGGTCTTTCTTTTTTTCATTGACCCCTTTTCCTAACTGGGTTAGTTCTCAATATCTGTCAGGACTTATACCTAAATCATTCAAACAATGAAACTAAAGAAAGTCAATGATCTATTGGCTTTGAAATACCTTCAAAATATTTTCTGTTACCTACTTGTATAAGTTATCTATTTCCATGTAACAAATTACCATGAACATAGTTGCTTATTTCCTCAACATATATTTATCATCTCATAGTTTCTATGGTCAGGAGTCCAGGCATGATGGGGTATCTGGTTCGTCTGATTCAGGGTCTCTCACAAGACTATAATCAAGGTGTCCACTACAGTAGAGTCCTATTTGAAGGCTAGAGTAGGAGAAGATCTGTGTCTAAGTTAAGTGGTTGTTGACAGAATTCAGTTACTTGTGGCCTGTTGAGCTGAGGGCCTCAGTTCCTAGCTTGCTGTTTGCTGGAATTCAAACTTAGCTCCTTGCTAAGTGGGCCTTTCCAATATGGATTCTTGTTTCATTAAAATACGCATGCCAAGAAGGCACTACAGACAGCCTGCTAGAGAGACAGAAGTTAAAATCTTATGTAACATAATCATAGAAGGGACATCTCCTTCATATGTTCTATAGGGTAGAAGAAAGTTCTGCCTATTCTCAAGAAGAGATCAGAAAGGGTGTAAATACCAGCAGATGTGGGTCATTAGTGGCCATCTTAGAATCTGTCTGCCATAACAAAACATATACTTCACTTACATCAACACAAATTATACAAAAGTCAAATGTTGAGCTTTGTACAGTCTTGCAAATACCTATTTTTCAAATACCAATATACTGTGGACTATATTGTTCCTTTTGAATTCAAAACAATAAAAGTTCAGTTTTATATAATTACATAAGAGTTTAAGTATTATTGGAGAAAATTTGAAATATACATAAAATACTTAAGATATAAAACAACAGTACCAGAATAAAATATAGGTAAGTCAATTAATCCACGTTAAAAGAATTTTCCCATTATTATTTCTACTTTAATCACAGAAATGGGTAACACTTCTTCTTGTAAGTTCTGGAAATATATGACCCAAAATATATAATAGAAACAAATATTTACCTAAGCTAATACTACTTGTTGGGAAAAAGACCTGGCAACCCACTTCCAAAAATCAATCTGCCATTGGAAACCCTATGAATAGCAGAGAAGCACTGACAATACTGTTTCACCTATTGCAATATAGGGTTGATATGAGTCGGACACCGACTTGATGGCACCTAACAACAACAACAACAACAACAACAACAACAACAACACTACTTGTAAGTAGGCTTTACTGTTAATAAACTTTTCAATTTAATTTTCTTTAATTATAATAAAACTAAAATCAGAATAGATGTAAAAGGCCAGGAGTGGTAGTACATACCTGCAATCCTAGCCCTTGGAAGGCTGAGGCAGTTTGTGAGTTTGGAGCCAGTCTGGGCTATATAAGCAGAGCCTGTCTCAAACAACCAAAGAAAATACAAACAAAAGCCTTCTTAAGGCTTAAGGAGAGAAACTCCATTTAAGATTAAGAGAGACTTCCTGTGCAAGGTAGCAGATTAGAGGTACCCTGCTGCAATGTGGTGAAATAAAGGAGCCAGGATAAGAAGGAGTGTATTCTTCCAAAGAGAGATAGACTGGGAAAGCATGAAAATCACAAAGGTGGTTATAGGATGGTCTCAGAGTAGTGAGAGGGAGGGAGCAGGACACATCTCCAGCTGTGGTTCTACAGTGGGGGACGAGAACTGAAGCCCTTATCCCAAAAGATAAGACAGACAACCCTAGTGTGTGGACTGGCAGTCCTATAGGACAAGCCCACAGTCCTTGAAGCCTTCGGATCCATTTGGGGGATTTGATGAGAGAGTAGCTGCTCCTGACTGGGGGTGGAGGAGGGCAGTCAGCACTGGAGAAGAGATTCATTTTGGCATGGTCTATATGGACAGCAACTAACAACAACAACAATAGTAACATATGGCAAATGGCCATGACTGAGCACCATCATGAGAGGGAACCTATTGTACGGGATTGAGTTACTCCAGGGGCCTGAAAACAAAGAATAATCACTGGTCAAGGGGGCTGGGGGTAACCTGCTACAACCCCACAGTATGACACAGCTACAGTGGGCAGTAATGGAGAAGGGGAAGGTAGGACATCCACTTGCTGAGCAATTCAGGCAGCAGGAGGCTTGAGCAAGGTGGACAGTAGCCATATCCCCCCAGGAAGAAGAGACAACCCCATCTCCTGAGGGGAACTTCAGAGAATGGCAACACAGAGACAAGGGCAGATCAGAGATGCCATCTTCAACTGACCACCACCTCCACCTAATAGACACTAACATTAGAGGACAAACAAGCATATATATATATTTTTTAATTTATTTTTTTATTTTTTTCTTCCCTGCTGTGCTACTGATTAAACCCAGAATTTTTGCATGGGGCAAGTGCTGTATCACTGTGCAGTTCCCCAGCCTTTTTTAAAGTTTTGAGACAGGATCTCATTGAGTTGGGCAGGCTGCCTCAGGCTTGGGGCTCAAGATCGTCCTGCCTCAGGCTCCTGAGATGTGGAGTTTGCAGGTGTACACAACTGTGCTTGGCTCTTTTTTTCTTTTCTTTTTCTTTTTTTTTTTTCCTGAATTGCAGGAGAAACCCTATATACACAGGAGGAAAACAGACAGTCTCAATCATGAGAGTACAGGAAAGAATAAACTGCATGAGAGGAATGGATAAATTAATGATAACTGAAATAATCAGTCATGTCTAACTGAAAAAAATGAGCAATCCCTGCATAGGAATAAGGAAGAAAAGAACAAATGTGAACGAGCCAGGAAGTTAAACTTAGAGGAGATAAAGAAAGTCACTACATATGAATATAGGGAATAATTAATCGGAAGATATAACAATTGTAAGAATATCATCAGTGCACCCAATTTCATAAAACAAACACTACTAGACATAGACAGACAGGTTTAGATACAACAATGGTGGGTGACTTCAACACATAACTCTTATCAATATATAGAACATCCAGATAAAAAAATCAACAAAGAAACCTGAGTTTAACACCACAATAGCTCAAATTGACTTAATAGACACCTACAGAATATTCCACTCAAAAGTTAGAGAATTTACATTCTTCTTGGCATCCTATGAATCTTTCTCTAAAATATATGACATTTGTGGCCTTAAATCAAGCTTGACAAATACAGAAAAATCAAGGTAATTTTGTGTACCTGATCAGACCAAATGGAATAAAACTACAAATAAACTGCAAGAGAAATTACAGAAACTATACAAATGTAAGATTGAACAATATACTCTTAAGTGATCAAGCGGTCCTTGAAGAAATCAGGGAAGAAACAAAATTTCTAGAATCAAATGAAAATGAAAGCACACCTGACTGGAAGCTTTGGTTTATCGCAAAGGCAGTTCTAACAGGGAAGTTTATAGCTATGAGTGCCTACATTAAAAAACCAGAGTGGACTCCAATAAATAAGTTAATGATGCACCTCAAGGTGCAATAACAAGAAAAAGCAAAACTTAAAATCACCAGATGGAAAAAATATTAAAGATCAAAGCAGAAATTAATGAATCAGAGACTAGAAGAACAATAAAAATAATTGAGTAAACAAAGGACTGGTTCTTTCAAAAGATAAATAAGATTAATAAACTCAGCCAAACTAACCAAAAGAATGAGAGAAAAGACTCAAATTAATAAAATTAGAGATGAAAAAGAGGATATGACAACAGATAATAGTGAAATCCGAGAAAAATTAGGGAATACTTTGAAAATTTGTATCTCAATAAAACTAGAAAACTTTAGATGAGATGGATAAATTCCTGGACATAAATGGACTACCAAAATTAAATCAAGAGGCTATCACCAACTTAAACAGGCCTATAATGAGAGACTGAAACAGTATTAGAGTCTTCTAATGGAGAAAAGCCTAGGAAATGATGGATTCACTGCTGAATTCTGTAAGACCTTTAAAGAAGAATTATCACCAATGCTCCTCAAACTATTACATAAAATTGAACTGGAAGGAACACTAACAAACTCATTCTATGAATTCAGTTATTACCCTGATACCAAAACCAGAAAAAGAGAAGACAAAAAAAAGGAAAACTACAGATCAATTTCCCTGGTGAACAGAGATACAATAATCCTTCAAAAAATACTTGCAAGTCGATTTCAACAACACATTAAAAAGATCATACACTATGACCATGTTGGTTTCATTCCAGGGTTGCAAGGATGGTTCAAGATATGCAAGAGAATAAATGTAATACAGCACATAAATTGACTCAGAGACAGAAATCGCATGATCATCTCAATAGATGTAGGAAAGACAACCATTTTGTCAAGGAATCCTGGTTTCTTTTGATAGAACATAATTTTTAAATATCACAGCATGAGTTTTAGAAGAGCTAATAATACTTATGGAAATGGCCATTATTTTTAGGCGTTTTCAGTGACCATTGCTATGAAATATATAACTATAACTAAATTATATTGATATTATCCACCTATCTTCTTTCATGTATGCTGAAAATCCTGACTCACTGTAATATCAACATAATTCACTTACTTTAACCCACATCACACAATAATCTGAGACTAACAATATTAATACCACTATCAACTTGATTATTGAAAAGAGTTCATGAGATTTGGGGGGGGCAGTTCTTGTCTTTTAGACATATTCTAATAGGATTAACAAATAAATTACTATATTTGAAAGTAAAGTAGGTAAATGAGTAAACAGAAAATAAGAGTTCATCTCTTATGGTTATGCCATAAATTTACATTGAATTGTTTCATTTTTTGTTTGATTTATAGGACTATTTTTTACATTTTAATTTTGTTCTGCAACTACATAAAATACTTAGATGGCTTCCGACTTAAAACTACACAACAAAGCATATGCAAATGAGCCTAGCTTTTATCCACGTTGTCTCCAACATATACTGGTAACCTATCTCCAAATACTGGTAACCATTTTTCTGGATTTTATAGGTTATCTTCACATTTTCAAAAAATATAAGCAAAAATATATATTTACACCCTTTCTTAGGTAAACCATAGCAAACTATAAAGATATTCCCTAGTGGCCCTCCCATTTCTTTCTATAGCTGCATGGCATTCCATCACATGGATATACTGGTTTGTCTAATCTTCTAGTGAGGAACATTGGGGCATTCCTACTTCTTTGCTAATCCAGATAATGATATGATGAATAGCTTTGTGAAGATGCCTTTTCAAATTTCCTCCAGTGCATCTATAGAATAGATTCTTAGAAGAACTGCTGTGTAAAATAGTAAAAACTTGCATAATTTTCTCTCAAACTCATAAACTATCTACCAGAAGGTTTCTAGGCTATTTAACAATGTGTGAAAATAACTAGTTCCCCCCAGGCTTGTTATGGGAGTATGCTATCAAACTTTTTGGTTTTTTGCTAATTTGATAGATGAGACAAGTATCTCTCTATACCCTATACCTATCTCTTTATCCGGGCTGGGATTTAGCTCAGTTGGTAGAGCGCTGCGCTGCAGTCTCTGAAGTCCAGAGTTCGCTTCCCAGCACCGCAAAATGGGAGAAGGATGTGGCAACCCACTCCCAAGGCAATCCCGAAACAGTCAGCCATTGAAAACCATATGAGGGTCGCTATGAGTCGGACTCGACTTGACGGCACCTAACAGCAGCAACAACAAATCTCTTTACCCTTATTTCTCTATTTATAAGTGATGTTGAACATTTATTTCAAATACTGAAGAGATATCCACATTTTTTTTTGGTCTAATAAAGTTATTCACTTTTTTTTCTCATTTTAAAGCTTTTTATGTATTAGGGCTACTAACTCTTTTTTAATGTAAATTATGTTTTCTTCTAAATTGTGCTTAAGGTTATTTGGCCATGTAAAAATTTTAATGTAATCAAATGATCTTTTCATCATTGTTTCTGCAAACTGAATCAGAGTTTCCCCATTCTTAGCTTATTCTTTTGTCTTTCCTCTTAGTACTTAAATGCTTTAATATTTACATTTATTTATTTTATCCGTTTGGACTTACCCTGAGTTGTTGTTGTTGTTGTTGTTGTTGTTGTTGTTAGGTGCCTAAGTCAATGTGTGACTCATAGTGACCCTACTTACAGTGAAATGGTATTGTTAGTGCTTCTCTGCTATTCATAGGGTTTGTAATGGCTGACTGTTTTTTGGAAGTGGGTTGCTGGGTCTTTGTCCCAAGTCTACAGCACCAGCTGTTCCCACCCAAGTACTAAACAGGTCTGACCCTGCTTAGCTTCCGAGATGTAATGGGATCAGAAGCCACAGTGGTATGGCACTGGCTTACCCTGAGATCCAGAGTAAACTGGGAAATTTTTTTCTCTAAACTTTTTTTCATCTTACTTTACTCTTCACCTCTGAGCAGTTTATCTCAATAACTACTGGATATAATTTCTTTTTCACCAATGTTCATGGAGGGCTTAAATTTTAGTCTCATGTCTTTTTTCTTTTACCTCAATAAAAATTGCTTCCTATTTCACAACTGATAATCTATGAGTATTTGTTCATTGTAAAGAATCAAATAAATAGAGGTATGAGAAAAAACTAAAAATTATTTGAATAGTCTACTATCCTATGGTAATCATAACTAATATTTCTTCTAACCACTTTTTCCTGTCTAGATTTATGATGTTGTGTGGTGAAGGCCTGCTTACCTCATGGCCACGGCAAAGAAAAAAAGGTGAAAGAGGCAGCATTCCAATATCTTCTTCTTGGGTCTCACCTGTTAAAAGTTCTACTACCTCTAAAAGCACCACAGACTAGACACCAAGCCTTTAACACACAGAAGAGGACATTTCGAATCTAAACATTAGCACATGTATACATACAGCTGTTTGTTTTCTGAAAGTACTTCATATTAGGGTCTCATTTAGCTTATAAATGATTATTATCTTCTTTAAATGAAGATTATTTGGATTTTTATAGTTTTATTCTCTTCATATTCCTTTCTAATTCATAAGTCTTTAAATCAGGCATGTTTAACCTACAGCCTATGTGCCACAAACAGCATATATGAACTAGTAATGGGGACCTATAAAATTTGTTAACATCATGGTTTTTTTAAGTGTTTGTGACTCTCCTTTTATGATGTATACATACTAACTATATTATATAATTTACGTGTGGACCAAGACAGTTCCTCTTTACTCAATGAGGTCCAGGGAAGCCAAAACGCTGGACACTCTGCTTTAAATAGAAATTTATTTAATATTAACACTTAAGGGATACATTTCAAAAGAATGTCTTTAATTTCTGAGCACTGTGCTGATAGGAATATCACATGGAATAGACGATGACAGAGAAGCTTCTTCCAAAATCTAGTGTGAGATACAGACAAGCTAGCAGGGAAGCCATTATGATGCAGGAAGGCACAGGTGCTAGAATTTGAAACATTGAGAGTTCTATGGGAGCAGATGCCTGCAGCTGTAGCCCTGTGGAATCCAATCCCGTCAGATCTAGGAAGCTAAGCAGGATCGGGCCTGGTTAGTACCTGGATGGGAGACCGCCTGGAACACCAGGTGCTGCAGGCTTGGGAGAAGGATCTGGCAACCCCCTCCCAAAAATCAATCTGCCATTGAAAACCCTATGAACAGCAGAGAAGCACTGACAATAGTGTTTCCCCTGTTGTACAGAGGGTCGCTATGAGTCAGATACCGACTCGACGGCACCTAACAACAACAACAACATGGGAGCAGATAGAGGATGCCTTGCCCATATTTCTATGTAGATAGAGAGGGAGGTGCCAGGGAACACTTCATTTCTTAACCAAGATTGGAAAGATGAGTAGGTTATCCAGATGAAGAAGAGGATACACATATAATGAGAAGAGAAAAAGTGATTCAACCCAGAATTTAAGTTCAATCACTGAGATAAAAAGAGAAAAAACAGTTATTGCTGAAGAAATAGGAAGAGGCCTGAAAAAGTCATGTCTGGATTGTATCTTGAGAGTACCAAAAGAGCAGTGGAAGCAGATCAGCTTCCCTTTGTAATAATTACAGAAGCCATAAATATATGTGTACATATATGTGCGTGTGTATATATGTATATGTGTGTATATACGTATGTGTATATATATATGTCTATGTGTTGTTGTTGTTGTTAGGTGCCGTCGAGTCGATATCCGACTCATAGCGACACTCATAGGGTTTTCAATGGCTGACTGTTTCGGGATTGCCTTGGGAGTGGATTGCCAGGCCCTTCTCCCAAAGTCTATGTGTATGTATATATATATATATATATATGTATGTGTGTGTATATATCTATATCTATACCTATATCTATATCTATATATCTTATGATGATGATGGTATATTGTCATGGTTATATCTTATGATGATGATGGTATATTGTCATGGTTTAAATATAAAGTGTCCCCAAAATGTCATGTGCTTTAACATTGGGTCCCCAGCTGGTGGCACTATCCAGGGAGGTTGTGGAATTATAGGAGGTAGGTCTAGCTTGACAGAAATGAGTCACTACAGGCAGATATTAGGAGGTTTTTACCTTGAACCAGCAGCCTAGGTTTTTCTCTGTTCCTGCTCCACCATGTCATGAGGTCATCAGACAAAGGCACTGCCACCACCACTACCATGCCATTATGGACTGATTCTCTAACTGTGAGTTCCCAATAAACCTCTTCCCCAATAGGTTTGTTTGGTTGGCTTTCTGCTACAGTCACAATACTTGATTAATGTTGTTGTCATTGTTGTTAGGTGCCTGTGAGTCGGTGTCCAACTCATAGCGACCTTACTTAAAACAGGTGAAACAGTATAGTGCTTCTCTGCTATTCAGAGGGTTTTTAATGGCTGATTGTTTTTTGGGAATGGGTTTCCAGGTCCTTCTCCCAAACCTATAGCACCTGTTGTTCCCAGGTGGTCTCCCGTCCAAGTACTAATCAGGCCTGACTCCTCCTAGCTTCTGAGATCTGACGGGATCAGATGCCACAGTGGTATGGCTTCTGGCATTGTTGTTAGGTGTCATCAAGTCCGACTCATAGCAACCCTATGTACAACAGAATGAAACACTTCCTGACACTGTGCCACGCCCAGCACTATGTCAGTGCTTCTCTGCTATTCATAGGGTTTTCAATGGCTGATTATTTCAAGAGTGGGCGATCAGGTCCTTCTCCCACTTTTGTGGTTCTGGGGATGGAGCCCAGGGCCTCAGAGTGTGCAGAGTAGACATTCTACCAACTGAGCAAAACCCCAGCCTTGGCTGACTAATACATACATATTAATGAGGTGACATCTGATAATTTGATACATGTATCCAATAGGTAATGATCAAATTAGAGCAGTTAGCATTTCTGGCTCCTTGTTGTTGTTGTTGTTGTTGTTGTTGTTAGGTGGCATCAAGTCAGTATCCAACTCGTACCGACCCTACATATAACAGGGGAAACACTATTGTCAGTGCTTCTCTGCTGTTCATAGGGTTTTCAATGGTTCAAGGGTTTTGCAATGGTAGATTTTGGGGAGTGGGTTGCTGGGTCTGTCTCCCAAGCCTACAGCAGCTGGTGTTCCCAGGCAGTCTCCCACCCAAAGACTAACCAGGCCCGACCCTGCTTAGCTTCCGAGATCTGACAGGATCGGATGCCACAGGGCTACAGCTGCAGTCCTTCTGTCTCCTTAAACATTAAAAAAATTATTAACATGAATACATATTTTTAAAAATTTATGTTTGGTCCAAGCAGAGGACTTTTGCTACGGAAGAGAAACAAGAAGCTTAAGGAGTCTCAAACTGGGTTTCCCATGGAATATTTGTTGAGTTCTAGGGTTATGAGAGAAGTTGCGGGCCTATGTCTAATGCTTCAAAAAATGAAGTAAAATGTCCTGTATATTTGTGGAAGCAAAGACCAGCAGGTGTGGGGGCAGGGAAGCAGCCATGCCACAGATACTGGTATGTCTTCTCTTAAAGACATTCCCTAGATCTGAGGTTTTATGTTGTGGGAAGTCTGGGAACTGCTGGACAGTAGATCTAGATCAACCTCCATAGTTCAAGGCTAAGGAGATGAAGCTCCCCCATGCCTAGAGGAGCACATCCAAATTCAAGGGGAAATTGAGAACTAGACTGAATATTATTAAAATTGCAAATTCCCCAAGCTAAACCAATCCTGTTGTTAGGTGCTGTTGAGTCAGATCTGACTCATTAGTTACCCAACACTGTGTCATGCACAGAATCTTTGTATGTTTGAGATCACAATTGTAGCCACTATGCTTCTTCTCATTTTGAGTTGTGCCATATCAGCAAAAGGAGGTCTCCAGGGCTTTTACTCCATTTCTGTCATTAAGATTGACTCTTTTTTGAGGAGGCAACTCTTCCCCAGACATTTCTTGAATGCCTTCTAGCCTGGGGGGCTCATTTTCTGGCACTATATTAGACAGTGCCTCTCAGCTATGTATAGGGTTTTCAAGGGCTAACTGTTTTGGAAGTGGGCTCCTGGGTCCTTCTCCCTAGTATTTCTTAGTCTGGAAGCTCAGCTGAAACCTGTCCACCACAGGCAGCTGTGCTTGCATCTGAAATATAATATTGGTGGCATAGCTTTCAGCATCACAGCAACACACAAGCTCCCATAGCACAAGCTGACAGTCTACATATACACATTTATATACAACTGGAATACTAGAGAGAATGAAGAGTCCAACCAAATACTTCAAAATATACAAATAAATCCCATCAATCAATAAACCTGACAAGTCTACGGAAAATTAATAGGCACCCTGTAGAAGACAATTCAAATGGCAAATATACATATGGGAAAATGTATAAAAATAACATTAGTTATAAATAAAATTAAAAGTAAACCACAATGTGAGTCAACTAAACCACCACCAGAATGGTAAAACAAAAAACACTGAAAATACCAAGTGTTGACAAGAATATGGATGAACTAGAACTCTCATATATACTGCCAATGGGAGTTTAAACGGCAAACCACACTGGAAAACTCCTTCACAGTATCTGTGAAAGCCACACATAAAACATATTCTATGACTGATTGTACTAGTTTCTTACAGCTGCTATAATGAATTATCATACACTTGGAAGCTTAAAAAAACAACATATTATTTTACATTTTTGGAAGTCAGAAATCTGAAATTAGTCTCACTAAGCCAAAATTAAAATATCATTAGATCCCTGTTCCTCTGGAGTTTCTAGAGAATTTGTTCCCTGCTTTTTCCATCTATCTACAATCATTGTTTTGTGGCCCCCTTCCAGCAGTGAGATCACTCTGGTCTCTGTTTCTATTATCACACCTGCTCCTCTTTCTTCTGCTTCCTCCTCACTTTTACAAGGACTATCTGATTATATTGAGTCTACCCAGATTACCCAAGATAATTGTATTAGTCAGATGTCATTGCTATAGTTGAATAACCAACCAAAATAACTTATGTGGGGAGAGATTTATTGGAAGCAGGATTAGTTCATAAGAGCAGCAGCAGCAGGCATGGAAGCAGTAGGGCCTGTGGCAGCTGACCTCACGGTATCATGAGGCAGGAACAGAGAGCTTCCTAGAACCACAGAAACAGGTAAAAAATATTCCAAAGGCCTGTATCCACTGACCACTTCCACAAAACTAGTCCTGCCTCTCAAAATTCCATGACCCCCACAAACAGTGCCACCAGCTTGGGATTGAACCTTAAAGTGCATGACCTTTGGGGAGCATTTTATATTCAAACCATGACAATAATCTCTTCATCTCAAGAGTCTTAAATCATACCTGCAATATCTCCTTTGCTATAAAAGGTAACACAGAGTTTCTTGATATTAGAACATGGTGCTCTTTGGGTAGGCTATTATTCTTCCTACCTGCAGCCATAGCCCTGTGGCATCTGATCCTGTCAGATCTTGGAAGCTAAGCAGGGTCGGGCCTGGTTAGTAGTTGGATGGGAGACCACCTGGAAATACCAGGTGCTGTAGGTTTGGGAGACAGACCCAGCAACCCACTCCCAAAACACAATCTGCCATTGAAAACTCTATGAACAACAGAGAAGCATTGACAATAGTGTTTCCCCTGTTGTACGTAGGGTCGCTATCAGTCGGATACCGACTCAACGGCATTTAACAACATTATTCTTCCTACCAATTTTGTGCTTCTGAGTTTATTCCCAATAAAATTGCAGAGAGTTGTTATATTTGCATAATTTAAAATAATCCCCAACTGGGAAACTACTCAAATACCTATCAATAATATGGTAGGTAAATATATTATCATATATTCACAGGATGGAATATTTTATAACATTAAGAATGACCTACAAGTACCTGCAACAATATGGAGGAATGAGGAACACATTGAACAAGAGAAGTTGGACAGCAGACACAAGAGCACAAACTTAGAATATCTGCATAAAATAAAATAGCAATAATTTTTCAAAAAATTGATCTATTCCATTACTTGGAAATTAAGATGGGGCAGGCAGAAACTAGGAGGAGGGAAGAGAGAAGTATCTAGGATATAGGTAATATTTCTTGATTTGGGGCCACAGTTTAGCTCACTTGGTAGAGTGCTGATCTGCACACTCTGAAGCCCTGGGTTTGATTCCCAGCACTGCAAAAATGGGCGCAGGACCTGGCAGCCCACTCCCGAAATAATCCTGAAAACAATCAGCCATTGACAGTGCTGGGCATGGCACAGTGTCAGGTAGAGGTTTTTTTTTTTTGTACATAGCATCACTATGAGTCTGATGGTTGGACCCAACTCAACAACACTTAACAACAACAACATTTTTTGTTCTTAGTTACTTAGTTGGAGGTTTGAAAAATTCATCTAGGTATCTAATTATGATATTCATGATCTTTCTTTATAAATATACTGGGGGTGCACAAAAACTTATACACATTTTAAAAGATGTTATTTATGTATTACTTTTCGAAGTTGAATTAGGATGGTCACCACTTTGAGTACTTTTAATAATTGCAGAAGTAAAAAGTGTCTTGTATCATCTTTTGTTATTGCTATATATTATTATAATTTTAATATTTAAAATGTGTATTCATTTTTGGTATCATGTGTACTTAAATAAGTCATTTAAAAAAAAAGAGTAATGCAGAGTCAAGGAAAGATTTTCGTCAGAAAATGACATGAACAAATTTATCTGTTAGGCAGACTAGTTTAGACATTAGCAGGCAATATGGAGGAAAAGGGGATTAAAATTGACTACTGCCATTTGCCCATAATGAAGCCATGTAAGTCTCTGACATTAGAAGGACATTTTCTCATGGGCCCCCACCTTCACGTCTTGGAGGTGTACTATTCTTTAATAAATCCTACCTGTAGTCTCTACTGTAACTTCTACATTGGGTATAAATTCTTTTATATGCCAATTACAAAAACTGGGGGTATTTTTAGGTTTAGCAGCTGGCCTCCTGCTTCTGACCAGTTGAGCATCAGCACCCAGACCCGCCAGCCAGTAGCCCCTGGACCTGTCTTCTTGGTAACATGCCCTGGAACATAAAGACTCTAAAGAGTTACATAACTTACTTTCCACCAGGTTACATAAACTTTTAGTAATTTCTTAAAAGACTGCTCTCAAGCGCTTATAATAGTCATGCATCTTTTTAACAAGTTGTAAATTTTCTTCTTTATGTTCTACAGTATGCTTAGGATGGTGCCCTTTGTATTGTTTTAGTTTTTGAGATAGATAGGATCTGTAGCACCTAACAACAAAACAACAGGTTCTCACTATGTGGCCCAAGTTGGCCTGCAACTTGTCATGTAGTCTTGTCACTAGAGCTTAAGGGTGCTGTACCCCAATGTTACAGCCTGCCCTGAGGAGTTTCCCTTCTTGGGACCTGCTCTCTGGTGAAAACCAGGTCCTAGGTTCAGTCACAAAAAAGAATTTTCGGGAGATATAGTCAGAGAAGGAAGTAGTTTGAAGTTTTTTAGGTAATAATTAGGGATAGTACATGCTTCAGAAAGAGCAGAGGCATCTAGAGAGAGAAGGGCACTTGGGTGCCTTTGCAATGGATATATATGTGATTTTGTGCCTTTTAAATTTGCTCAAAAAAAAAAAAGATGTAATTTAAAACTCAATCCAAAGTGTTAAGAAAGAACAATGAGCTGGTTCTTTCATTTTTATTTATTTTAATCTTAACTTTCTCCTCTGTGTATCAGCTTCATAGGTTTCAGGGCAAGAGAAGGGGTATTGATAAGATGGAAACTTTTCTAAGAAGCTTCTCTTAAGTACAGTGAGATGACAGGGGTCTTAGGGGGTGCATTGTTTAGGTTTACAGATGAGGAAGGGGTGCAATTAGGATGTGTATATTAAAATGGCCAAAGAAGTTCTTACAAGGAAGCTGTCTGGGCATATGCTGATTGCAAACGTGGTTTCTAGTGTGTTTACAACATTCTCAGAGAAGCTCAAGATTATAGAAGGGAGAGCAAGGCTTAACTCAAAGGTTGCATACATTTTTAATTCCAAGTATAACTATTTTAACTTTTTCATTTAAAATATTTCTCATGATAATGTCTCTATGCAGGGCAGGCCTCACACATCAGTTTTCTTGGTTGATTTGCATCTGGTGAGACTCAAAAAAAGATCCTGGGGTGTGGGCTCTCTTCCTTCCCACATCCCTAGATTTTCCCTGTTTTTCCATCCTGCCTCAGCCCTTGCTAGCCTGGAACATGTGATCCTCCTGCTTCAGCCTCCAGAGTGCTGAGATTACAGCAGTACACTACCACACCTGGCAGATGGCACCTTGTTTGGTCATTGGAACTGTGAAACAAAATGCTTAACCTGTAAGGATAAAAATTCTAAATGGTACTTAGAATTAGGGTGTGAGGTTAATCACCTCTGTGTGTGCATGTGTGTGTATTTAAGTTTTATGTTAATCTTTAAGAAATGTATCACTTAACTTACACAACAACTTTTTTTAAAAAAGCTTTACATACTCATAATTGTGTAACTTGTTTGTCCTGATTCTGAGGAAGGCTCGATTCCTAATTTATCATTACAACAACATATTTAGAAAGATAAAGATAATGAGTTTTAGCATAGAATAATTTAAGTCTTCAAGTTTTCCAAGTCTTAAAACATGAGTATCTCCTCAGTGTTTCTTTTATTCACACTTGATTTTCCAAAGTATTAGAGATATATACTGAGGCAGGACAGAAAGATAGGGAGGTCTGGGGAAAATGGAAAAGGGAAGTGCTTTCACCCCAGAATCTGCTTTGAATCTTGCCAGCTGACGACCAAGAACTTTGACACAATTACCAAAAACTCTAGGAAGACTGCCTGCATAGAAATGTTATTTTGGAGAGAAATTTTAAATAATGAAAATGGTAAAATAGTAACAAGCCATGCTTGTGGTCAAAAATGTATATAACCTTTGAGTTTGACCTTGTTTTCCCCTCTATAATTCTGTGCTTCTTTGAGAAATGTGCAAGGAACTCCCTTATGATTTGTTTCTTATTCCTAAATAATGGAACCTTTTCCTTTGATTTTACTGGCACCTCCCTAGCCGATGACAGGGGACTTTCTAGGCCTTTTGAGGCGTAGGGCATGCCCTAGGTTAAAGAAAACTGGTCAAAACATGTGCCTGGGGGCTTTTTTCCTTTTTGGCGTTCCTAAGAAGCCCATGTCTCTGTCCTGATGCCTATCTCTCACTCTCTCTGAGGCCCACATACATTCTACAGTGTGGACTTAATAAACTCCACAACCTTGCAACTCATCCTGAAATTCTTTTCCGTGATGAAGCCAAGGACCCAGCTTAATAGAGGATCCAAGTAGGGGAATTCCCAGGCGACTCAGCCACACTCAGCTGTGCCTCTCTGCTGTGCTGCCGATGACATATACCATATTAGCTCCCTTAATTTTATGAATATTTTCCTTGAACTGCTTAAGAGTTTTGAGAGGCTATTACATGAGGGCTGGGATTTGGCTTAGTTGGTAGAGTGCTGCGCTGCAGTCTCTGAGGTCCTGAGTTCAATTCCCAGCACCACAAAAAAATGGGAGAAGGGCCTGGCAATCCACTCCCAAAGCAATCCTGCAACAGTCAGCCACTGGAAACCCTATGAGGGTTGCTATGAGTCGGATATCGACTCAACGGCACTCAACAACAACAACAATATTGCATGAGGAATTGAGGCAGAGTAGAGAGATAGGGAAATTTGGGGGCCATAAAAAGAAAAAAAAACACTTTCACCCCAGGATCTGATTTGAGTCTCACCAGCTGAGAATCAACAACTATGACACAACTACCAAGAAGACTGTTATAAAGACTATCTGCACAGAGATGCTATTTTGGAGAGATATCTTAAATAATGAAAGTGGTAAAATAGTAATAAGCCACGATTGGGGTCAAAAAATGTATATAACCTTTGAGTTTAACCTTGTTTTCCCTTCTGTAATTCTGTGTTTCTTTGAAACGTGCCCAGGGAATCCCCTCGTGACTTTTTTCTGAATCCTAAATAATGGAACTTCTTTTCATCTTATTGGGATCTCCCTAGCCCATGACAGGGACCTTTTTCTAGGTGCTAGAGGCTGATGTCACATTGAGCACCCAGGCTGGGCGCTGAGAGCTAACATCACATGAGGTGTGCCTTAGGTTAAAGAAAACTGGAGAGACCACGTGCCCAGGGGCTTGCCCTTTTTGGCTTTCCTGGGAAACCCCTGTCAGTGTCTTGGATGCCTTCTCTCTGAGGCCCACATGCATTCCAAAATGTGAACTTAATAAACTCTATAACCTTGTGATTCTCTTGCTGACTCATCCTGAAATTCTTTTCTGTGATGAAGCCAAGGACACTGCTTAACCTCAGTGGGGGACTCAACTAAGGAAACTCCTCAGGCTAGGTGGCCACACTGAGCTGTATCTCTCTGCTGTGCTGCCAGAGATAGGATTTTCAACATTCAACTAGAGGTTTATTTGCTACATTTTTTTTTTTTTTTTCAGTACTGGGGATTGATCCCAGGGCTTCATGCTTGCATGCTTTGTAAGTGCTGGACCACTGAGCTGCACCTCCAGCCCATTTTTTTGCTTTTTGAGACAGTTTCTCGCTAAGTTACACAGACTGCCTTTGGTCTCGAACTTGCGATCCTCCTGCCTCTGCCTCCCGAGCCGCTGGGATTACAGGTGTGGGCTACTGCGCCCGGCTATTTGCTAGATTTTTCAAGTACATTTTAAAAGTCTTTTTAGTACTTCAGTTTTCATAAAAGGACACTGGTGTCCCTTCTTCCTTTATTTCTTCCTCCCTCCCTTTCTTCCTTCCTGTCAGCCAGCATTTATTAAGGACCGATCATGAGCCAGATACTCATCTAGCCATTGAGGATATTCCCAACTGCCATGAACAAAAAAGCTTCCCTGTCTTAATGAGGCTTACATTCTGGGGGAAGTGGTGGTGGAAAGGCAAATATGATACACAAATAATACATTATATTACAAAGTAATAAGAACTATGGAGAAAAACAAAGCATATTTATTTACTATGAGACACTCTGAGGAAATCATCAAATTACCAAGACAAATTAGGTTTTCATTTCAGAGTTCAAAATGATAATGTTTGTTTTGCTTGTTTCTATCGATACTTGAAAAAATATGTATTAAAATCCAACAGGTTGCTGGATAAATATTATTTGGAAACTACAACAGAAAATTAACAAGAAGACTTAGAAATCATTTTGGAAATAACCATGACCCAAAGACAATTACAGTGGCAGATTTCCTATGAAAGCTATTTTGAACCTCATGGTGACAAGTTCAGACCATTTACTTTTTGAATAAAGTAAATTTATTGTTTCTCAAACTCTAGAATTATACATTTCAGTAAAACTCATTTCTACCAACTACCACCAACATGTACAGACAGAAAGAACATGTTTTAAACTAGGAAAATTTCTCTTTAGATATTTTCTGCCAAAATATTACTACTTCTTGTTGGGTCTGACCCGGAGCAACCCTATGTACATCAGAATGACACACTCCCCAACTCTGTGCCAGGCACGAGGTATTTTTTATGTTTAAACCCACTGTTGCAGTCACTGTGTCAATCCATCTAGTTGAAGGTCTTCCTTTTTTTTCATTGACCTGCCAATCTCCCAAACATGATGTTCTCCAGGGACTCGTCTCTACTAACAACATGTCCAAACTATGTAAACCCAATCTAGTCATCCTTGCTTCCAAGGAGCATTCTGGTTGCATCTCTTCTAGGATGGATCTTTTGGGAGTCCATATTCACCTCCAGCACCATAATTCGAAAGCATGAATTCTCCTATCTCTCTTGTTCAGTGATGCAACTGAAAATACCATGGCATGGGTCAGACGCTCCTTCATCTTAAATGTAACTTCGTTACTTTTCACTACTCTAAAGAGATCTTTTGCCACAGCTTTTCCCAAAGCAGTGCATCTTTTGATTTCTTGACTGCTGCTTCCATGGGTGTTGATTATAGAAACAAGTAAAGCGAAATCTTGGACCCTCTCAATCTTTCTCCATTTATCATGAAGTTGAGTACTGACCCAGTTGTAAGGATTTTTCTTTTGTTGATATTGAGGTGCAATCCATACTGAAGGCTGTGTTCTTTGATCTTCATCTGTAAATGTTGCAAGTCCTCTTCACTTCCAGCAAGCAGAGTTGTGTCATCTGCATGATGTAGGTTGTTAATGAGTCTTCTTCCAATCATGATGCTGCATTCTTCCTCATAAAGTCCAGCTTCTCAGATTATTTGCTCAGCATAGTGCTTGATGAGGTACAGTGGAAAGGATATAGTCCTGATGCATAATGTTTCTTGACTTTAAACCAGGCAGTGTTTCTTATGCTATTCAAATGGCTGCCTCCTGGTCCACGTACAGATTCCTCATGAGTACAATTAAGTGCTCTGGTATTCTCATTCTTTGCAAAACTATCCATAATTTGTTGTGATCCACATAGTCAGTATATTTGCATATGCAATAAAACAGACAGACATCTTTCTTGTATTCTCTGCTTTTGGCTAATATCTATCTGATATCAGCAATGATGTCCCTGGTTCCACGCCCTCTTCTGAATTCGGCCTGATTTTCTGGCAGTTCCCTGTCTATATATTGCTGCAGTTGCTTTTGAATGATCTTTAGCAAAGTTTTACTTAGATGTGACATTAATGATATTATTCAATAACTTCCACATTCAGTTGGATCACCTTTCTGGAGACAAGGCACAAATATGGATCTCTTCCAGTCAGTTGGTCAGGTAGCTGTTTTCTAAATCTCTTGGCATAATGAGTGAACACCTCCTGTGCCTCATCTGTTGAGGCATCTCTATTCCTTCAATTCCTGGAGCTTTGTGCTTCACCAATTCCTTCAAGGCAGCTTCCACTTTGTTTTTTAGTACCATTGGTTCCTGGTCATATGCAACCTCTTCAAATGGATGGTCATCAGCCAATTCTTTTTGGTATAATGGTCCTGTGTATTCCTTCCATCTTCTTTTGATGTTTCCTGTGTCATTTAATATTTTCCCTGTAGAATCCTTCACTATTGCCACTTGACACTTGAATTTTTTCTTCAATTCCTTAAGCTTGAGGAAAACAGAATGTGTTCTTCCTTTTGGTTTTCTATCTCCAGCTATTTGCACACATCATTACAATATTTGATTTTGTCTTCTTGCTTTGCGCTTTGGAATCTTTTTGCTTAGTTCCTTAACTTCATCATGTCTTCCTTATACTTTAGCTCCTTGTCATTCAAGGGCAAGTTTCAGATTCTCTTTTGACATGTAATTTTGCTTTTGCTTTTTCCTGTCTTTAAATTTTTGCTTTCCTCATGAATGATGTCTTTGATGTCATGCCACGACTCTTCTGGTTTTCGATCATTAGTGTCTAACTTATCAAAACTTTCTTGAGGTGATCTCTGAACTCAGATAGGATATACTCAAGGTCATACCTTGGCTCTTGTACACTTGTTCTGATTTTCTTCAGTTTCAGTTTGAACGTGCATATGAGCAGTTGATGGTGTGATCCACAATCAGCAAAGTCTTGTCCTGACATTTGATATTGAACTTTAACTTTGCCAAAATATACTTACTTAGACAATCTGTTACATTATGTGTAATCCTCTGCTCTGCATTCCTTAATGTTGCCTGTCAATAATTTTACAAAGTATTATAATACACCTTAGGGAGTTTACATGCTAAAAAGCGAAAGATGCTTTATAAACAACTTACTTTGGTGTTCTCTCAAAGGAAGTTATAAAGTAATAATGCTATCAGAAGTTACAGACTATTCTAAATGTGAAACATTAATGAGAATCTCTGCCTAAAAATACTATACTTCCTCACAGTAGCTCCTGTGACTACACAAGCCAACAGGTCTCATGGGATAGGAACAGAAAAACATACACTGGACTTTGCAATTAAGAAGTAGGTCACTGCTTTTTTTTTGTTTTTTTGGCCATACTGGGGGTTGAACCCAGGGCCTTGCGCTTGCATGCTCTGCAAGTGCTGGGCCACTCAGCTGCACCCCCAGCCCATTTTTTTTTACTTTTTGAGACAGGGTCTCGCTAAGTTACGCAGACTGCTTCTGGTCTCAAACTTGCCATCCTCCTGCCTCCGCTTCCTGAGCAACTGGGGTTACAGGCATACGCCACGGCACCCAGCTCGTCAATGCTTATTTTAATGAGAGCAATTTCAGTGGAATGATGGAAGATGGTCACATAACACCTACTTGAGAAATCAACAGAATGAAAATGAAGACAAAAAGTACAAATTATTCTTCTAAGAAATGTGGATGAGAGAATATCAAGAGAGTGAACAATAACTAAAATGGGACTCTCTTTACTTTAATTAGATGGGGGCAGTTACAATAGGTTTATACCTGAAGAGAAGGAGAAATCCAGGCAGAAAAAAGAGGAAGGAATAAACAAAGCGAGGTTGCTCACCAATAAATGGATGGCTTTCAAGAGAAGGAAAGTTATCTGCCTAAGGTCAAAGGGAGGAAAGATGGCTCTAATCTGGAAAGAAGGTTCATAGAAGAGTTTCCTAATGATATTGCCATGATGAATCAAGACATAAGGTTGGTTACTGCAAATGAGCAGAATGGGAAAAAGGAAGATATGTGGAAACTGTTGATGTTTGTGATGGTTAATGAAAGTGAGAAAAGCAGACAACCAAAGACAAGTAAATAATAATGTCATTAAATACACACATACATATACACACATACACAACATAATATTTTGAAATATACTTTAACCATGAATTTAAAACTAGATTAAGGATTTCTGCTTCTGGTCAAAATGGGACAACAGGGACCAGATTGGTCCTCTTACCTGAAGCATGCAAATAAGTGGATGCAATATATGAAATAATGATTTTCTAGAAAATTCACATCCTGGAACAAAGGATGTAATCCCTGAGAGACAGGAAAACAAATGAGATGAACCCTGCAATTACCTCAGCTTATGTTCTTGGAGGAATTTCTAGGTCCCAGCAAAGGAAGGGGTAACAGATCTCCAGATAAGGAAGGCAAAAGCAACTAGAAGTCACAGGAAGATGTACCAGAAAGCAGAGTGCTGCATAGAAAATCCAGAGATCTGCCCATGGTTTGCCTTGAGTATTCCATGAAACAGTTATCAGCATATATTAGAAAGTAATAAAACTTCCAGAGTTTGGGGGAAATAAACTACCCCAAAAGATTAGAGAGAAAATTCCTGTTACTTTAATCCTGGGAATAATGCCTGTTCCCTAAGGCCAGGATGGAAAGTCTCATAATTCACTAGGTACTTGGGAGAGTACTAAGACTCTTGCATCAGTACTGTGAAGTAATTAGCTCTAGATTAACTGGGGCTCCTAGATTAACCAGGGTTCCAATAAATTTTAAAGCAAGACTGAAGAGGATCAAACTATGTCTAAGTAATTTAATAGTATTAGACAGCAAAAATATTTACAGAAAGACAAAGAACACCAAGTCAAGTGAAAGTCACAGACACTGATGTTCAATAAAAAATTATTAGATATGCACAAAGAAGTAGAAAATAAGGCCCATGATGAGAAGAAACTTCAAACAAACAACAGAGACCCAGAAGTGATACAGATGTTAAAATTACTGAATAAGGACATTTCCATCCCAGTCCTGCTTTCTAAAGTTCTACTTTTTTCTTCTTCTGGGTGTTAACTGGAATAAAGTTTAACTTCTATAATTTCTACTAAAAATCTGCTAAGCCAATCAATAATAAATACTACCAGAATGTATAATGGTTAAAAGTTTGAGATTTTTCAACTGTGCTAAGGATTTTTGGGGTTTCTGTCATTGATAAATACTCAAAATACAAATTAAATTTACTTATCAAAGAAACAAAATAATGTTTATACTAACCCCAGGATTGTAAAGTTTTCACAGGGATAGAATATATTATTAATACTTGACAACAGATACACTGCTGTATCTATAAGTTGGCTTTTTAAAACTTAAACAATAGAAATTTAATTCTGACAGATTCTGAAGGTTACAAGTTCAAAATCAAGGTTGTGATAGGATTCATGTTCTTTGCCTGGCTTATTGACAGGCATCTTCTCATCAAGAACTCTGAAGGCCCTTCCTTGGGATATATGCACTGAGAGAGCCAGCAAGCTCTCAGATGTCTCTTTGTATGATGACACAATCCTATAGGCTCAGGGCCCCACACTTACAACTTCCTTTAACCTTACTTTCTTCCATAAAGGCCCCATTTCCAAATACAGTCACATTGGGGGCTTGAGCTTCAATATATTAGTTTTGGGAGGACACAAATGTTTAGTCTAAAACACATATTTTAAATATTTTCAACAAGTATTTTTCCAACTTTCTTCCTCCCTTTCTCTCTCAATTGAGTCTCTCTGAGACTCAATTGTATGTATGGCAGGCTGCTTGATATGTCCTATAGGTCCTGAGATTCTAATCAAATTGAAGGCCCTTATATCAAAGAATGTTTGCCTCTGTATCTTCATCGTCATTGATGTTTTTTCCCCCCTTGGGGTTAAATCTGCTATTATTCCCATTTAGCGAATTGATTTCAGTCACTGTATTTTTCATATGTAGAACATCCATTTGATTCTTTGTTGTTGTTGTTGTTGTTGTTAGGTGCCGTCGAGTCGGTATCCGACTCATAGCGACCCTTTGTACAACAGGGGAAACACTATTGCCAGTGCTTCTCTGCTATTCATAGGGTTTTCAATGGAAGATTGATTTTTGGGAGGGGGTTGCCAGGTCCTTCTCCCAAGCCTATAGCTTCTGGTGTTCCCAGGTGGTCTCCCATCCAGGTACTAACCAGGCCCGACCCTGCTTAGCTTCCGAGATCTGACGGGATCGGATGCCACAGGGCTACAGCTGCAGGCGATTCTTTGGTAGCTTGTTCACTTATCTATTCATTGTTATTCCTTATACACTTCAGCATATTTATAATGTTTATAAGAAGTGCTCTAAATTCCTAGTTTGCTCAATCCCATTGATTGTTTAACTTAATCTTTGCTGGTTATGGGTAGCATTTTCATACTGCTTCCCAGGTCTACTCATTTTAACTGGACAGTGAGATATAATTTTACATTGTTAACTGACAGATTTTGTTGTACTCATTAGAGAGTTTTGGACTCAACTCAGCAAAATGGTTTGCTAATGATTCCTATTTTCTTAAATTGTTGTGGTGGTTGTTGGGTGTTGCAGAGTGGCCTCCAACTCATAGAGACCCTATGTACAACAAAATGAAACACTTCCCAACACTGTACCATGCACACTATCTTTTTTATGTTTAAGTCCATTGTTGTAGACACTGTGTCAAACAATCTAGATGAGTGTCTTCCTTTTTTTGTTGACCTGCCAACATTCTCACAAAAATGATATTTTTCTCCAGGGACTGGTCCTTCCTAACAATATATTCAAACTACGTAAGATGTAGCCTAGCCATCCTTGCTTCTATGGAGCAGTCTGGTTGTACTTCTTTTAGGATGGATCTGTTGGTTCTTTTGGTAGTCCATGGTATATTCAATATTCGTCTCCAACACCATAATTCAAAAGTATCAATTCTTTTCCTGTCTCCCTTCTTTAATGTCCAGCTTTCACAAACATATAATGCAAATGAAAATACCATGGCAGGCGTCAGGCGCAACTTCATCTTTAATGTGACATCTTTATTTTTCAACACTTTATTTTATTTATTTACCTTTTTTTTGGGGGGGGGTGGTACTAGGGATTGAACCCAGGGCCTGGTGCTTGCATGCTTTACAAGTGCTGTACAATTGAGCTGCATCCCCAGCCCATATTTTTACTTTTGAGACAGGGTCTCACTAAATTACACAGATTGCCTCTGATCTCGAACTTGCAATCCTGCCTCTATCTCCCAGGTCGCTGAGATTACAGGCATATGCCACCGCACCCAGCTTCAATACTTTAAAGAGGTCTTTTGCAACAGCTTTCCCCAATGCAACGTGTCTTGTGATTTCTTGACTGCTGCTTCCATGGGTGTTGATTATAGAACCAAGTAAAGCAAAATCTTAGACAATCTCAATCTTTTCTCCATTTATCATGAAGTTGAGTACTGACCCAGTTGTAAGGATTTTTGTTTTCTTGACATGGAGGCACAATCCATACTGATGGCTGTGTTCTTTGATCCCCTCAGTTTCAGCAACCAAAGTTGTGTCATCTGCATAAAACAGGCTGTTCATGAGTCTTCCTTCAATCATGATGCCATATTTTTCTTCATAAAGTACAGCCTCTTGGATTATTTTCTCAGCATAGAGACCAAAGAGGTACAGTGAAAGGATACAGCCCAGACACACACTTTTCTTGACTTTAAACCAGGTAGTGTTACCTTGTTCTGTTTGGATGACTGCTTCCTGGTCCATGTACTGATTCCTCATGAGTACAATTAAGTGCTCTGGTATTCCCATTCTTCACAATGATATTCATAATTTGTTGTGATCCTCACGGTTAAATGCCTTTGCATAGTCAAGAAAACATAGCTGCCTGGAATTTGCTAGTTAGAAAGCTGGTGTTCAATTTTAGTGTTCAATTTGTTTCCCTTCAAAAGAGAAGGGATCATAGTCCCATGCTGCATAATGCCCAATGTCTGAAAACAGCTGTTTCATAAATCTTATTCAATACTCTAGTTTAAGATGGGAGAACATTTTATAGAGTAGTTGCTTTTTCGTGAACAGAAGTAAAAGTCCATTGAATTACTTTTTCTTCATTTTCAAAATAGACGTGACTTTAGATTATAAAACACTCAATCCTTAATTTATTAGGTTTAGTGATGGAAAGCTTGTTTTTCTCCAGGTTTAGAAAGCATCATCCTGCAGAGAACAGGAAACACTTTCATGTCATAGAATGTAGCATGTCAGAAATGATCCCCATAAGCAGGTTAGGGTAAGATAAATGAGAGCTAGATAAGGAGAGTGAAGTGCAAGATAGCACAGATAAGAGGAAAAAATTGTTTAACATTTAAAAAATGGCGCTGCAGGCTAAGCATAGTGGCACATGTTTATAATGCCAGTGACTCAGGAGGCAGAAGCAAGAGGATTACAAATTCAAGGCCAGAGGCAGCCTTCGTAAATTAGCAAGACCCTATTTCAAGATTGCCTGCAGCCATAGCCCTGTGGCATCTGATCCTGTCAGATCTTGGAAGCTAAGCAGGGTCGGGCCTGGTTAGTACCTGGATGGGAGACCACCTGGGAACACCAGAAGCTGTAGGCTTAGGAGAAGGACCTGGCAACTCCCTCCCAAAAATCAATCTGCCATTGCAAACCCTGTGAACAGCAGAGAAGCACTGACAATAGTGTTTCCCCTGTTGTACAGAGGGTCCCTATGAGTCGGATACCGACTCGATGGCACCTAACAACAACAACAACAACCATCTCAAGATTAAAAATTGGGGCTGGGTGTTGCTCAGTGGTAGTGCACCTGCAAAGCACACACAAGGTCCTAGGTTCAGCTGCCCTAGTACCAATAAATAAATAAATAAATAAATAAATAAATAGGTGCTTCAGTCAGGTGCTGTGGCATACACCTGTAATCTCAGCAACTGAAGAGGCTAAGGTAGGTGAATTGCAAGTTCAAGGCCAGAGGCAGCCTGTACAAATTTGCAAGACTCTTTCTCAAAATAAAAAAATAAAAAAATAGGAGGCTAGCTGAGCAGCTCAGTGATAGAGCACTTCCCTAGTGCCTACCATGCGCAAGGTCCTGGGTTCAATTCCTCAGTACTGATTTTAAAAAAGGGGGCTTCCATGAAGTTTTGAGACAGAAATAATAGAAAAGGGATGTTGATTTTTAATAGAGCTACACTAGAATCAATACTTATTAAATATTTTTAAGTGTGTGACTAGAGGCTGGATTATGTGAGCCATGGCATAGTGGCAACAGCAGGGATTTACATCTGTGTTTACATAAAGCTTTCTGAAACAATTTTACTTATTGAATATCTTTTCTATCTAAAATACCACAGACAATCCAAATACCCATGAAAAACCAGTAATGCTATCCTTCCACTTTCATTGTGATTGAGAGAAAATATAATCTTGTTTTGTTTTGGAAGTAGTGAATTAGCTACAAAAGGGAAATTTGGGAGATGACAAAAACACTCTACGTCATAACTGCGATCATTATATGAATTGTAAACATTTGTCAAAACTCAGAATTTTAGGAGGGCACTATAGTGCTCAACCTATAATCTTAGTGACTCAGTAGGCTGAGGCAGGAGAACTCTAAATTAGAATCAGAGATAGCTTATGCAACTTAGTAAGACCCTGTCCTGAAATTTAAAACAATAAAGGAACTGAAGATGTAGCTCAGTGGTAGACCACTTGCCTAGAATGTGTGAGATCCTGGGTGCAATTCCCCAGTTCTTTAAAAAACAGAAACAACATACCCCCAAACTCATAGAATTTTATGCTTAAAATTGTTGAATTATACTACATACAGAGTATAGCTCATGCCAGGTGCAGTGGCACACACCCATAACTGTAGCAACTTGGGAGGCTAAGCCAGGAGGATCACAAGTTCAAGACCAGAAGCAGACTGAGTAACTCAGTAACACTCTGACTTAAAATTAAAAATGTGCTGGGGGTGCATCCAGTGGCCCTGGGTTCAATACCCAAGTACTTCCAGGGGGTGGAGAATATGTATCAATAAAGCTTACACAAAACAGAAACCAAATATAGAGAGATGCATAGTATTCTCTTGTAGACAAGTAGGATGATTTGTATAAATAGATTACCCCTGGCTAATTTAAATCCTCTGCCTAAGATCTATTTGATCATACTTGAATGAAGACCTCTTTAATGGTTACTGCCTTGATGCATGGGGTTTAGCTCAGTTGGTAGAGTGCCTCTCTGCATTCTCTGGGGACCTGAGTTTGATCTGTAGCACCACAAAAATGGGAAGAGGCCGTGGCAACCCACTCCCAAAACAATCCTGAAACAGCCATTGAAAACCCTACAGGGGTCAATATAAGTCAGACCTGACTTCATGCCATCTACCAACCAACAACCAACAAGCCTTAATGTATACTTTATTAGAAATAGAAGAAAAGAAACAGGTAGTATAGCTTATTCAACCCCAGTTCTCAGTGACTGAATGATGTTTAGCATATAGTTGGTCATTTTAGTAAACGCTTGTGACTAAAAACTCTTAAGGCTCTTTTAAAAAGCTTAGGTACATTCAATACTCTTAACATTCCATAATTAAGCAAACATGCTACCTGACTTGCATACTTCATTCTTTCCAACACGCTATGCCATTATCTCAAGACATACATTAAGGAAATTTTGTGAGCTGGGCATGATTGTACATCCCTGTAATCTCAGGAGTGTATAACTGTAATCTCAGGAGGCTAAGGCAAGAGGATCAAGAGTTTGAAGCCAGAGGCAGCCTTGGGGCTACATAGGAGATGCTGTCTCAAAAGCAACAGGAATAAAAAACAAAAACAAACAAATAAAAAAACCAAAAAGGGTTCTCAGATCCTATTTGAGTGATCAAACTTTTAATTCACAATGCAGATAATTTATCTGTACATTTATTAAATCTTCATTTTTAATAATAAGTAGGAACTAAAATAACTCTAAACATAAACCAAATTCTTCAACATCAATTGCCTTATACTTTCTACATAGGAAAAATTCAGAGTTCTTCCAATGCTTTAATTATGGAGAATTAGCTTTTTCTTTCAGAGAATTTTATTATCAATATAATTGTAAAGCTGATTCTATGGCTAAGAAATTCTAGATTAAACATCTAAAACAAATGACAACTATGAGTTTTAAAATAATCATAAAATGTGTCTTATAAACTAATATAGCAAACTTTTTCTACATTTAAATTTTTTTCAATACTTGCAGGTTAAACCCAGGGCCTCACAAATGCTAGGTAAATGCTCTACCACTGCCCCTCAGCCCCATTTTTATTTTTTGATATAGGGTCTCACTAAGTTGCACAGGTTGCCTCTGGCCTTAAACTCATAACTCTCCTGTCTTAGCCTCCTGAGTTACAATCCTGAAGCAATCTCAAACAATCAGCCATTGAAAATTCTATGAAGGTCACTATGAGTCGGACCTAACCTGACAGCACTCAACAACAAAAAGAAAATTTGGCAGTCTGGGGTTTAGCTCAATTAGTATAGTGCTTCCCTATGCTCTTTGAAGCCCTGGGTTTAATCCCCAGCACCGCAAACATAGGAGAAGGAACAATCAGCCACTGAAAACCCTATGAATAGCAGTGAAGCACTGACATAGTGGCAAACATGGCACAAGGTCAAGGAGTGTTTTCATTCTGTTGTACATAGGGTCACACTGGGTCAGAGCTGACTCAATGGCACCTAACAACAACAAGTAAAGTCAGAGCCAACTCAATGGCATCTAACAACAACAAGAAAATTTGAAATGAGTATGAAAAAAACAAATAGTAAACTTACAGTTTGTTGCCACATGAAATTGAGAAGAAAGTGCCTGAGTAACTGAATTCCAAAATGTGTATAAAATTTCAGGTTGTCCATCCTGTAAAACAAACAAGAAAAGGATGTATTTATTTAAGAATATATAACAGAAAAACACTGAAAATTCATTGAAATGAAAACTTTTAGACATCTAACTATCAACAATAGAATTATCAAGTAATTAAGTAGAAAGATACAGATGATTCAAATTATGTTCCATATCCAAGTAATTAGTCATTATACTTTTTTGTCATTTATTTGCATGACCTTGGGCAAGAGGCTTTGTGCGCTCATTTCCTTATCTATAAAATGGGGGTAGCAACAATACCACATTGCAGGGTTATTCTGATGATTAAAGAAATTAATAAAAGTCTTATCCCAGTGCATGACATATAATAAACCATCAATGAATGTTAGCTATTATTATTTCAATTATTATTTGAGATGCAGAAGGCAGTTTTTTTATGAAAATAGCAAAATGATGGACAAAGCATACTTAGATCAAGGATGACTAACAGGAAATAATTTGCTATTCTAAAAGAGAATAGCTGAAATCTAGATATAATTTGCAAAACAAAAAGCAGTGGGGAATTACTACTACTCAGTTTATCAAAAATCTTTCATGCATCTTTGAACTTTAAGCATTTTAGAAAGTAGGCACTAAATAGGCAAATATTAGTACAAGTATCATTTATTTCAAAATGAAAAAAGTACTTTAATAATGTTAAAATGAAATCACATTCTCAGAAATTTTTTAAAAATACTTTAGGATACTTTTACATGTTTAGCATAAAATACCAAGTTGCTGATATTTTACTATTTTACTATTTTTACTATTTTTGAAGTACAAAAATGTCAATTTTATATGGGTCAAAGTAAGAGTATAAATAAAAAGATCTAACATTCAAGTATTACTAGTGTCATAAAAATGAAATCCTAATTTTGAATGCTGTAAGTGAACAAAATGGCCAAAAAGAAATACTGATTTGTAATTTTTATACCTGTGTGCACATCCATTTTCAGTGTTATTTGTTCCTAATTTTAATAAGTCTAATGGCTTTGAATTTACTAATGAGAATTATAAATCACAAAAAATGCAAATAATAGTTGATTTCTTATAAAGTGACAGAAAATACATTCAGATTCCCAAGATTTCATTATTATGTAACCTGTATCTTGTACACCTAAAGATGTTTTTGTAAAAGCATAATACACACTAACAAATGAAACACAAAAACCACATGATCATCTCAAATGAGGCACAAAAAGTATTCAACAAAATTCAACACCATTTCACGACAAAAACTCAACAAACTAGGATGAGAAGGAAATTATATCAACATAATACAGGCCACATATGAAAAGACCACAACTACAAACATCCTCAGGGGGAGTCCAGGATTCTAACTCTCACAACTTCTCTGTTCCATGGAGTACTAGCAGGCAAAACAAAACAAAACAAAACAAAATAACAAAAAGCAAACCCAAAGAAGTAAAATTATATGTTGAAATATGACATGATCTAATATGAAACTCTAGCCTACAGCCATTACACTGTGGTGTCGGATCCCCTCAGATCTCGAAAGCTAAGCAGGGTTGGGCCTGGTTAGTTCTTGGATGGAAGATCTCCTGGGAACACCAGGTGCTGTAGGCTTGGGAGAAGGACCCAGCAACCCACTCCCAAAACACAGTCAGCCATTGAAAACCCTATGGATAGCAGAGAAGCACTAACAATACTGTTTCACCTGTTGTATGTAGGGTTGCTAAGAGTTGGACACCAACTTGACAGCACCTAACTCTAAAGATTCCTCACAAAATGACTGTTAGAATAAATGAATTCAGTGAAGTTATAAGAAAGAAAACCAACATCAAAACTCAGTTGTATTTTTACATACTAACAATGAACCATCTGAAAAGGAAATGAAGAAAACCTCATATATAATAACACTCAAAAGAATAAAATAATTAGGAGTAACCTTAACCAAGAAGGCAAAGCTTACAGAAGGAAAACCACAAAACATTGCTAAAAGAAATAACATACAAATAAATGGAAAGATATCCCCTATTAATGGGGTGGAAGACAATATTGTGAAAATGCCCATACTACTGAAACTGATCTACAGATTTAATGTAATCCCTATCAAAATCCCAATGGTATTTTTTGCAGAAATAGAAAAAATTCCTAAAATTCACAGAATCTCAAGGCCCCCAAACACCCAAATATCTTTCTTGAGGAAGAAAAACAAAGATAGAGACCTCACACTTTCTGACTTCAGAGCACAAACATACAGTCATCAAATGATGTGAGACTGGCATCAAAACAAACATGTAGACAAATGAAACAGCATAAAGAGTCTGGAACGAAGCCATTATAAATATGGTTACATTGATTTTTGACAAGGGCACCACAGCTATACCATGGAGAAAACATATCTTCAACAAACGTGCTGGGAAAACTGCATATACACATCCAAAAGAATGAAGGTGACTCCTTACCTTACACCATATATAACAACTAATGCAAAATGAATTGAAGACATAAGCATAAGACTTGAAAATTACAAAACTCCTAAAAAAAAAAAACACGAGAAGTTACATGACACTATATCTTGCAATGATTATTGAATATGATACCAAAAGTACTGGCAAGAAAAGAAAAAATAAACAAGTGAAACTACAGCAAACTTGAAAATGTATGTGCAGCACAGAAAACAATCAACAAAAGGAAATCTACAGCATTGGAAAAATATCTGCTAACCATATACTTGATAAGGGATTCATATCCAGAATAAAGAAATCCTACTATTGAATAACAAAAAAAAGAGTGACCCAATTACAAAATGGGCAAATAATTAAATAGACATTTTTCCAAAAAATATAAATAAATAGCCAACAAGCATATGAAAAGATGTTCAACTTCACTAATCATGAAAAAGATATAAATCAAAATCACAAGATACCACCTCTTACCCATTAGGATGGCATATATATAAGTCAAAGAAAGTGCTGGCTGGCATCAGTAGGTTTAGGGGTGCTGTACCCCAACACTACCACCTGCCCTGAGGAGTTCCCCTTCTTGGGGCCTCCACTCAGGGGAGATGCTGTGTCCTTGAATCCATCACAAAAAAGGAATATTAGTACAGGCCAGTAAGATAGTGAAGCAGTCTGAAATTTATTAGGCAAAGGAAAAGGATAATATATGCTTCAGAACAAGTGTGGGTGTCTAGAAAGCGCCCCTAGGTGTCTTCACAAGTATGTGTATGATTTGCCGCTTCTGATGTTACATTGCTCAGTGGGGTCCCAGAAGATGTCTGATATAGATTTACAGATTGGAAAATGATCATTGTTAGAATGCCTAGACTGGGATGGTTGAAAAAATTCCTACTATATCTAGTCTTAAGGAAATTACTTAGGTCTGTTAACTTTAATTATAATCCATAATTTGGTTTAGTGAGATTCTTAGGGAAGCACTGATTTGTACGCAGGCAGTTCTCACAACAGTTTTTCTTTTTGGTTATACTGGAATTCTCAGCTGATTAGACTCAGACCAGATCTCATGATGAGAAGCCTTTTCCTTCCCATGTCCCCCAATTTTTCTTGTCTTTCTATCCTGCTTCACTGTTAAGGATATGGAGAAAATGGAATTTTTGTAAACAGTTGGAAGGAATGTAAAATAGTGCAGCCATTATGAAAAACAATAAGGAGTTCTTCAAAAAATTAAAACGGAATTACAATGTGATTCAGTAATCCCATTTCTGGGTATACATCTAAAACCAGGATCTCAAAGAGCTATTTGCAAACCATGTTCACTGCAGCATTATTCACAGAAGTGAAGGGAAGGGAGCAACTTGAAAATCTATCAATGGATGAATGAAGAAAATGTGGAATTAAGTCTTCTGTCTTAGTTCCTGTTGAGAAATCATAACTGCAAGAGCAGGAATATGAAGTACCACAGGAGTAGGAGACACAAACTGCCTGAAGCAAGCCTGAATGACTGAACTGTTGTGAATTTTATCCTGAATGAGTCTGTGTGGTTTTCCAGGGCATAGCAAGAATATTGCTATGCCAGTTTCTACCCTAGACCAGCAGTTTTCTCTTCTTGGTTTCTGGAGCCCTAGATTTCCATGCAAGAAGACCAGTTACCTCCTGTAGAGATAACATATGGCCTGGAGACCACATGGAGATATGCAAAGCCTCACAGTCAAAAGAGAGGGAAGATGGCAGAATAGAAGTTGTCTCCACATGACTCTGAATGAAAAATGTCAGAGTAACAAAGGAGAGTCTCTAATCCAAGGTAAGAAAGAAAGTGCACTGGAAAACATTATAAAGGTCCTATTATAACCAAGTATATGCAGGAAAAAAAAAAAGACTTTACAGCAAAAAGAAGAAAACATCCCATGCACAGTTCCAACCACGGCAGGAAGAGGGGGAGTTGCACCTCTCCCACAGATAAACACTCTGTTCTGGGTGAAAAGAGCTTCACAAATCTGCCCAAAAGATAATCCCATGGCTCTTACAAGCCCTGAATCCAGTTAAGGGGATCTGGGATAACAGTGACTCCTCCAGAGTAAAAGGCTGGTATTGCAGAAGAAATCCATTTTAGCACCTCCCAAAGGACCTGGCAGTCCACTCCCAAGACAATCCCGAAACAGTCAGCCATTGAAAACCCTATGAGGGTCGCTATGAGTCGGATACGACACCATGGCACCTAACAAAAACAACAAAAACAATCTCAGAACGCCTGCAACTGTAGCCCTGTGGCATCCAATCCCATCAGATCTCAGAAGCTAAGCAGGGTAGGGCTTGGTTAGTACTTGCATGGGAGACCGCCTGGGAACACCAGGTGGTGCTGTAGGCTTGGGAGATGGACCTGGCAACCCACTCCCAAAAATCAATCCACCATTGAAAACCCTATGAACAGCCAAGAAGCACTGACAACAGGGTTTCGCCTGTTGTATGCAGGGTTGCTATGAGTCGGAGATAGACTGGACAGCACGTAACAACAACAACAATCTCAGAACAATATAGCCAGGTACCTCCTTCTGAGGGAGGGAGCCTACCATCTGAGACAGAGCTGCTTATTGTTGTTGTTAGCTCCTGTTGAGTTGTATCAGACGCATAGAGACCCTTATAGGATTTTCAATGGCTGATTGTTCCAGGATTGCCTTGGGAGTAGATTGCCATGTCCTTCTCCCATTGTTGTGGTGCTGGGAATCAAACTCGGGACCTCAGAGACTATAGAGCGGCACTTTACCAACTGCACTACATTCCAGCCCCACAGAGCTGCTAGGGACACTTAATATCAAGGAAGAAGAACAAGACAGGGAGCCAGAAGACACATAGCTACAGTTTCCAAGAAACACTTGTAGAGGGAGGGTGACTGATTTTGAACGTGTTGAGAAGATAAGGCAGCTGGTGGTGCAGATTATAATGGTGGGTACTTGGTGAATCAGACTATAAGGTTGGGTACTTGGTGAACCAGCAGACTGGTTATCCTGCAGAGCAGCCTCTTTCCCTTTCAGTAACTGGGTGGCAGATCAAAATAATGACACATAGGTCCAGAGGGGCACTCAATCCCCAAAGCTTCCTCCATTCCACAGGAACAATCTCTCAATTAGGCACCTTGCAGATAAAGGACCAAGAACACTAAGACTCAAGTCTAGTGGGGCACTTGATCCCTAAACACTCCTCCATGCTGCAGGGTGTTTGTGAATGAGTGAGATCTGAAAGCACGGAGACCTGCACAACCCCATCCCAGGTCAGATGTCAGTGCTCTGCTTCCCACAGTCTACAGAGATGGCAACTTAAACTAACCACCTTCCACACTTGGTAGACCCCAATACTAAAGGAGGCACAAAGAAGCCATACCAGTAATTGGTCCCTTATTTTATTTTTTCCTTTATGCTTACCTTGCTATCTACTTATTATACCTTTAGTAGTATTGTAGTAAAGTTTATTCATAAAGAAAAAAATGTTCATTTTATTCCTCTTGGTATGTTTCTGTAATTTGATGTTTGTCTATACTGTGTAGTCAGATTTCTATGATTGTCTGCTTTTTTGTCATTCACATTCTCTTTTCCACCTCCTCTTTTTCCTTTCTTTTATTCAATCTTGCTTCTTTCTTTTCTCCCTCTCCCTCATCTTTTGATTTTATCCACCTATATTTTTACCTTTACCATAATTAATTTTTAACCTCACAACTTACTCTACACTATTCTTACCATCTTCTTTTCCATGGCCGTTGCTTAAATAGTAGATGGCTTTAAACAATTTAATTGTATTTATACAACTGGTTTCAGTTGGAGTTCTTCCTGTAATAATAGTTTGCTTTGTCTTCTTAGAGTAATACTGGAGATTAAGCCCTCAAGAGAGGCCTGTGCTCTAAGAAGATCTCCAATTAAAATGGGAAGAGACAACCACCCCAAGAATGCAAAAATCACAACACAGAAGTACCAAAAAAAAAAGAAAAAGAAAAAGAAAAAGAAAAAATTATGACTCCTCTAAATTATTATAACTCTCAATAACTAAAACCAAAGATATTGAAAAGGTTGAGATGCCAGATAAAAAAAATTCAAAAGCCTATTTATAAAAATGATTGATGGCTGCAAATAAGGAGATCAATGAAGTAAAGAAGATAATTTGGGCACTAGATTAAAAAGTAAGTAATATGAATGAGAAATTGAGCAAGGAAATTGAGATCTTGGGGAAAAAAAAACAGAAAGGGTAGAAATGAAAAACACAGTAAATCAAAGAAAAAAACACAGTAGAAAACAATACCAGAAGACTAGTTTAAG
>VMDO01019440.1:18313-39812 GCA_007922755.1 Pedetes capensis | reverse complement strand
AGAACATATGACTATGAATACACTAGAGAAATGTAAGGAATTCATACCAAAGGCATAATGGAGAGGCTACTAAAAAGACAAAGCTATTTTGTAGAATCACTCCAGACTATAATTTCTATTAGGATTTTATCTACTAGGATTTTATTTTCTCTCAGATTTTAAGAAGTTGAGAAACAATCTAAGTGCAGTATTAAACAATGAGTTTAGATATTCTGGCAATTTCTAGGCAAATCAGAAAATCAATTTAAATTGAATTCAGTTTCAATAATCATTAAACTGCTAATATTTCTAAATGACAGAGGTTTGTGGTAGCAGTAATTTTTAGCAACTCTAAATAAATGTGATAGGAGTTCTAGGAAAAGATTTGTTGGATCCTTTTGTGTGTCACACACCATGTCTCCCTCTCACTCCCCTCAAAAATAGAATTATGAGAACAATCACTTTGATTGAATTACCCTTCAAAGCTCCTAGCCTTACAACTTTACTTATTAATTGTTATGTATAAGTGTGTTTGATTGACATATTATTTAAAAAATCAGTGTACATATATAAAAGATCATAAATTGTTTAAATGAATGTGTTATATTGAAGCTATTAGTTGCATATTTTTAGTTGGTGTCATAATCACTTCCAAGACCTGTTTGTGTGTGCGTATGTGTATTCTCTTGTTTGTGTGGTTGCAGTGCATTCTCCAAGCAAGCATATGTGTGTATATATATATTTTTTGAAGATATAGGCAAATTAATCCACTTATGATTCCACTTATGATTTTCTGATTTCTCAATTTTGTGTCACACTTGAAAACTGTTTCCATCTAAATTCATTACTTACAAAATAAAAGGTCCTCATGTATTATTCTAATAACCCAGAAGGCTTTTTTTCTCTATTGCTGCTTGCAACTCTAATCTACCTGGAGGTTATTTTTGTAAGAAGTAGGGTAGGTGTAGAATTTCCCTTTTTTCCTGTGAGTATCCTGTTTTCCTAATAATATGATATTTTTTAAATAATCCACCCCCTCACATTTAATGACATATGTTTGTATTTGGATCTATTTATCGATTCTTAGTTCTGTATTGGGCTGGGATTTAGCTCAGTTGATAAAGCACTGCACTGCAGTCTCTGAGGTCCCGAGTTCAATTCCCAGCACCGCAAAAATGGGAAAAGGGCCTGGCAATCCACTCCCAAGGCAATCCCGAAACAGTCAGCCATTGAAAACCCTATGAGAGTCGCTATGGGTCAGATACTGACTCGATGGCACCTAACAACAACAACAACAAGTTCTGTATCACTGACCTGTCTATGTAATACAGTTATACTGATTTGCTTATTATGACTTTATTAAATGTTTAATTATCTTCCTTGGTAGTATAACCCCTAATCATTTAGCATTTTGCATACAAAACCCACTTTCCCAATCTAACGTTCGTCAGTGTTAAAGACATTTTTCCTTATCAATAAATACACAAGTGTATCATCAATTATAGACAGAATACAAAAAGAAAAAATAGTATGATTCCACACTGCAACAACAAAAGAGTGACATTTTGGATTTGACTATTATAAACATGCTGTAATATGTATAAAATGTTATCACAGAGTACCTCTAGGTTATTAGCTGGTAGGAGAATGAGTAGACTTATCTTTTATTTTCTATTTTATTTTTCTCTTTTTCAATTATTTGTTTATGTAAATATGTATGATTTTTTTAAAGATATTGAACTCCTTTCTCCTGATCAAATCATGGGGTTTTTTGGCATGGGACCTAAAAAATTTTCTCTACTCTTTAACCACAAAATGCCTCTTCACCTACATTGAATTTTTCAGATTGATCTAAATATTCCATGTCCTTCTATGTCTCTGTATGCCTCAATGCCTTTCTTTCTTTTCTCTTTTTTTCCTGTATGAAGATGTCCCAAGAGTCTTATAGTTACTTGCTCTTAGTCTATACTCAACAAATTTTATTTGTAGCTGTATTAGATCACATATTATATTGCATCATGTTGTTTTCCTACTAACGACTATCACTTCTAGCACACTGGATTCCTCAAGGTAGGACATTCTACATAAAGTTCATTGAATGAGTAAAACAATCGATGAGTACATGAGCCCAGATCAATATACCAGTAACTTTAATTTGGACTCTACAGACTGGACTATTGCAATGAGAAAGAATATGTCTGTACCCAAGATGGAATCAAATGATGAGTGAATTTAAGATTTTTATCTACCCCAGTTGCAGAAAGGCAAGTTTGTATATATCACTGATAAATTTTTAGCCCCTTCTAATACTCAAAAGCATTTAACAACAACAATAATACTAGAGTTTAAAGAGAAGCTAACCTATGAGGGAAAAAACTTATGAGAACTTGAAAATTATTAGCCAGGTATGGTGGTACATGCTTATAATCCCAGCATTTGGGAAGCTGAGGCAAGAGGATCATAAGTTCCAGACCAGCCTAGCCTATGTAGTGAAAACCTGTCAAAAAAAAAGCCAAAATAAACAAAAAAAATTATCTTTTGGTATGGGGATGGAGCTCAATAGTAGAGCACTTGCCTGTCATGTGCTGGTACAGCACTTGCCTGTCATGTGCTGGTACAGCACTTACCTAGTGTGAGCGAAACCCTGGGTTCAATCCTTAGCACAGCAAGGAAAAAAAAAAAAAGAAAGAAAGAAAGAACAAGGAAAGGAAAAAAGAAAATAAAATGCAGATTTCCAGGCTCTACCTCAACTCTCTGTGGTAGAAACTCTGGGAGGCTGACCCAAGAATGTGCATTGTTGGGCAACATAATGCACATCTGTAATTCCAGTATCTTGGGAGGTTGAGGCAGAAGGATCCTGATATTTAGGTCAGAGGCAGCCTGTGCAACTTAGTGAATGCCAGCCTCAAAATTAAAAATAAAAATGGGGCTAGAGGTGCACCTTAGTGATGGAGTTCTTGCCTAGCATGTGAAAGACCCAAGGTTCAACCACCTAGTACTGTAAAAAATAAGATAAAAAAATTTTAAGAGAAAATTTTATAATTGGCTTCTCAAGCAACTTGTTTCTATTTCTTGTGTAAAAATAAGCAGAAAGCATGGTGCAGTGGCACATCCCTGTGATTCCAGGGACTCAGGAGGCAGAGGTAAGAGTATCACAAGTCCAGGGTGAAAGGCAGCCTGCATAACTTAGCAAGAACCTATCTCAAGATAAAAAATGTAAAAGGTGAGTGAGGGTTTCTGGCTGGGCAGCTCAGTGGAAGAGTGCTTGCAAAGTATATATAAGACCCTGGGTTCAGCTCCCCAGGACTGCAAAAATAATTAATTAAATAAATAAGTAGAAGTATTTATCTTAAATTTCTTTTTCATGTAAGTAAATTTAAAATGAATTACTTTTAATAAGATTAAAAGGATTAAAGACTTGATTCACCCAAAATACTCTGCAAAAGGAAAAGTCAAACTTGTAAGAATGTGTCAGATAATAAGCTATTTTTAATGTCTGCTATAATGGTCCTTTAACTTTTATTTCCAGAACAAAATATTACTATAGTTGATATCACATAATTTTATTTTAAGTTTAGCTCTTATAACATAAAAACCATTGAAATATTAATTATAAGTATTCTAACTGACAATGTAAGCACCCTATTTACCATTTTATTACAATTAATTATGCATTCATATCAATATTTCATTTATTTATTTAAAGCTGTGAGCACTATAGCTTAATATTCACTACTTCACTGGAAATTAAATATATCTTGGGGACTGCAGACATAAGCACACTTGTACCAGACCTTCAGCTAGTCTGATAAATGGTCCAGTTTTTTTTTTTTCCAAATCAGCTGGGACAAGTCAGGTGACAAATGATTTCCATTAGCTTCAGCAGAATAGAAACAAAACAGATCAATACAAATGATTTGCAGCAAGTTTAGATCATAAATTTCCTTTTGCCTTGGTACATCATTTTAATATAGAAGCTTTTTCTTTTCATAGCAGAGAAAAAAGTCATTAGAGAATTGAAAATTCTAGTTACAGCAAACTATCCTTGATTTAAAGTGAGATAATTTTAATGCACTATTAATTATATTCAATGATACATAACAATATTATTTTAAAAAATGGCAAACACTAAAAATGTTAATGAGCCATGTTCCAGAAAATTAATTTAACCAGCTGGTTGTGTAAAAAACATAAACCACTTAAGTCTACAAAGTGAGCTTTTTGGTTTTTATCTTAACTTAGGATTTTCATTGGTTAAATTTTTGGTAGTTCTATTTCTTAAGCATTTTTATTAAAATTATTTTTTGGTTGGAAAAAGCACTTCTTTGCTTTATATTCAAAAGATGTTTTACATTCATGTTTCGTGTATCTATAAGAATGAAATTATAGAAAACAAGGTGGGGATAGGAAGAAGGAAAAATCAGAAACAAAAAGATCAAATTAGGGTTACTTTTCCTTTGCTGGAATTATTCCTAAATAAATAGTTTCTTATATAGTTGTGAGAGAATTTGCAAAGACCCATAGGGCTATACCTATGATTACCAAGGGAGTCTTGGGAGTTAATAGTATTATTTATTTATATGACTTTGTAGACCCATAAAGCTCAGAGTATAAAACTGTCAGTCATGCCTCATTCACTTAGAGCATCATTCTAAACAGTGTTCTGTCATACCCAGAGAAAATGCATGAGGCCATTCACTATACTCTCGGGACTTCCCTTACTGCTGTTATGAAAAGGTTATTTTCACCTCAGCATGGGAAAGGTAGTTCCAACCCATCACCACTACCTGAGAGACAGCAAAAGGCGAGTGGCCACTATAAACCAGCTGAAAATTATGTTGTATGAACAAGGCCAAAGGAGCAGGATCCCAGCTTCTACAACCCTCTTAGTAGGACAGCTAACCTTTCTCAGGATTATCAGAAATTACTTTATTATTCAAATCACAGCACAAGAAATCACTTCATTATTCCTTCATAGCAAGAGAAGAAGTCAATTTGGGATGGAGATGGGAAGATAAACAGGTAGTTTACTTTATTTTGTGTTCTAATAGCTTTGAGTAGTTCCTGCCTTTTTTAGAAAGGAGAGATGTAAACAGGAATGAAGTCAGGACAGGACACAACAATACCTCCAGGAGCCAGTTGTATAGGAAACTTCCAAATTCTGCTAACTTTTCTCAGTAATTCGAAATAATTTCTCTAGACTTGTAATATATTTCATTACAGAATTCTAAACCTCATCTGAAAGCTGGGGTTCCAATTCTGAATCTATTCTTTATTTTCTGTATGAGCTCTAAAAGTTAATTTAATGGTTGTTTTTCAGACTATTTGAAATATCAGGTAGAGTAATACCCTTTCTTTCTAAACCTTAGTACCTATAATCATCTTGTTTGACATCTGTCCTAATGAGTCCAAAAGGAGTTTAGAACTAGACTGCTTGGCATTCAAATCCAGGCTTTATAATTTACCTTTGTTATCCTCAGGAGTTATTTAACCTCTCCATGGCTCTACTGTAAGATAGTTATAACAATCATATCTACCCAACGGATTGTGGTGAGGATTAAAGGAATTAATACAATAAAGTGTTTATAACTGCATCTGGATCATAAGTCCTAACTGTTATTTCTTCCCCTCACTTGTCTGTCAGTTTGCCATACTGTAGGGGCTTGTCTGTTATTGTGCTGCTGAAAGCTATGCCACCAGTATTACCGATACCAGCAGGGTCACCCATGGTGGAAAGGTTTCAACTAAACTTCCAGAGTAAAACAGACTGGGAAGAAAATCATGGCAGCCCACTCCTGAAACAATTACCCATTGAAAATGGTATGAATAGTAGAGAAATACCATCAGATATAGTGCCAGAAAAAGAGGCCTCCAGGCTGGAAGTCACTTAAAAGATGACTGGGGAAGAACTGCCTCCTCAAAGTAGAGTTATCTTTAATGACAGAAATGGAGTAAAACCACAGGGACCTCTATTTGCTGAAGTGGCATGACTCAAAATGAAAAGGAACAACTATAAACATCCATTAACAATTAGAATATGGAATGTATGTAGTATGAATCTAGAAAAATTAGAAATGGTCAGAAGGAAAATGGGGCCCATAAACATCAACATTTTAAGCATTATTGAGCTAAAACAGATTGGCCATTTTAAATCAGATAATTATATGATCTATTATTCCAGGAATAACAAAGAGAAATGGAACTGCTTTCATAATCAAAACAGATACCTCAAGATCTGTCCTGAAGTACAATGCTGTCAGTGATAGAATAATATCCATATGCCTACAAGGAAGGCCAGTGAATTTTCTCACTAGCGGCACAACAGAGAGGTACAGTGTGGCCATTTAGTCTGAGGAGTTCCCCTAGGTTGGACCTCCACTCAGGTTGAGCTGGGTCCTTGGTTTCATCACAGTAAAGAATTTCAGGATGAGCCACAGAGGGTGAAACAAAGTTATAGAGCTTATTAAATTCACACTTTAGAACCCATATGGGCACTCAGATAGAGGGAGAGAGACAGAGAAATAACCCTCCAAGATACAAAGAACTTATTAGGGGAGTGAAGTGCTGGAAACCAAAAAGAGGGTTGTGCACATGCTCCCTCCAATTTTATTTAACCTAGGGCATACCCTATATGATGTCATCCCTGGGCACCCAACTCCAGTCACTTAGTATGATGCGCACCTAGAAAGGCCTGTCATAAACTGGGGATGTGCCAATAAGTTCAAAAGAAGTTCTATTGTTTAGGTATTTCTATTGGAGGAACTACCATGTAGTAAAATGAGATTATACATTGTATAAATTTAAGAAAAGAATCACAGCTGGGCGTGGTATTGCATGCCTGTAATCCCAGCGGCTTGGGAGGTGGAGCCAGGAGGATCACAAGTTTGAGACCAGAGGAAGTCTGCATAACTTAGCGAGAACCTGTCTCAGAAAGTAAAGAAAAAAAAGGGGGACTGGGGGTGCAGCTCAGTGGTCCAGCACTTACAAAGCATGCAAGCAAGAAGCCCTGGGATCAACCCCCAGGACCACAAAAAAAAAAAAAAAAGAAAAGAAAAGAATCAATAGGCAGTTGCCTTGGCATGTCTAAAAGAAGCACAGAATTACAGAGGGGAAGGCAAAATGTAAAGGTTACATACATTTCAACTTTAAGCATGGCTTATTGCTATTTTAACATTTTCATTACTTAAATGTCTCTCAAAAATAATGACTCTATGCAGGCAGTCCTCATAGCAGTCTTCCTGGTAGCTGTGTCAGAGTTCTCAACTCTCAGCTGATGATATTCAAACCACATCCTGGGGTGAAACCTTTTTCCCTTTCATGTCCCCCAAACCTCCCTGTCTCTCTATCCTACCTCAATAAGACTATAATTCAAATTTATGCACCCACCACTAAGACCACAAATGAAGACAGGGAAGTTTTTACCAGTTTCTGCAGTCTGAAATTGATAGAACATGCAATTAAGAAGCACTGATAATTACTGGTGACTGGAATGTAAATTTGGAAACAAAGAAGAAGGCTCGGTAGTTGGAAAATATGGCCTTGGTGACAGAAATGAAGCTGGAAATCACATGATAGAATTTTGTCAGGCCAATGACATTTCCATTGCAAATGTATTTTCCTAACCAACATAAAAGGTGACTATATACATGGAATTCACAAGACAGAATATGTAGGAAATAAATTGACTACATTTGTGGAAAGAGACAATGGAAAGGCTCAATATCAGAATTCAGAACAAGACTGGGTGCTGATTGTGGATCAGTCCATCAATTGCTCATGCAGGTTCAAACTGAAACTGAAGAAAATTTCAAGTGTACAAGTGCCAAGGTATGGCATTGAGTACATCCCACCTGAGTTCACAACGCACTCAAGAACAGATTTGATGTGTTAGACACCAAGGATCACAGACCGAATGAGTTTGGCATGATGTCAAAGATATTCATTCATGAGGAAAGCAAAAGTTTATTTAAAAAAATGACAAAAGGCCAAATTACATGTCAAAAGAGACTCTGAAACTTGCCCTTGAACATCCAGTAGCTAAAGTCAAAAGAAGACATGATGAAGTTAAAGAACTGAACAGAAGATTCCAAAGGGTAGCTCAAAAAGACAGAATCCTTCAAGGCAGCTTCCACTTCTTTTTTCTGTACCATAGTTGGTCATCCACTATTTCTTTTTGGTATAATAAGTCTATGCATTCCTTCCATTTTCTTTTGATGCTTCCTGTGTCATTTAATACTTTTTGCTGTAGAATTCTTTACAATTACTATCCGAGACTTGAATTTTTTCTTCAATTCTTTAAATGTCAGAAAAAACAAAACATGTTCTTCCCTTTTGGTTTTATATCTCCACCTCTTAAAAATGTTGGAAAGTAAAGATGCCATATTGATGATGAAGGTGAATCTGACTCATGCCATGGTATTTTCAGTCACATCATGTAGTTATGAAAGCTGGAATAAGGGAGACAGGAGAAGAATTTTTGTTTTTGAATTATGGTTCTGGAAACGAATATTGAATATACCATGGACTACCACTACCAAAGGAACCAACAGATCTGTCCTCAAAGAAGTGCAACAAGAGTGCTCTTGGAAAGCAGTGATGGTTATACTATGTCTTACATATTTGCACATTTTACTATGAGGTCAATCCCTGGGAAAGGACATCATGCTTACAAGAGTGGCACGTCAATGAAAAACAGGAAGATCCTGAAGTAGATGTACCAATACAATGGCTGCAAGGATGGAATTAAACATAAAAAAGATAGTGTGGATGGCCCAATGTTGCGGACTGTTTCATTCTGTTGCATATAGAGTCACTAACAGATCAGACTTGAGGGCACCAAACAACAAACAGCAATAGTATTTCTTCTATTATTTTCATCATTGATATTGATATGTGTATAAGAATAGCAAAGACAATTTGAAAACAGGAATTGAAGACTTGTGAGAAGGCAGTAAATGCTTGTTGTTGTTCTTAGGTTCTGTGGAGGCAGGTCCGACTCATGGCAATCCTATGTACAACAAAATGTAGTGCTACATTTTGCACTACTCAACCCTGTACCATCTACATGACCTTTTTATGTTTGAGTTTATATATGCATAGAGTCTTCGAAAACATAAAAACACTTTTTTCTCAAGACAAACATGCTACAATATGCAGACCTTCCAGGTATTCACTGATATTTATGAAGTACTGGAGAACTTCTCTTTGGTTCTCCTGAGAAGCAAACCATCGTTAACTCCTTCATCATACACAAGGAACTAGAATTTCACTCATATTTGAATTCGATACACTTTATATTAACCCTAGTTATTAAAAAGTATTCTACTTTTAAAAATATACTCTTCAATAACATTTTTTTCTGCATACAACTCATCTCCTTCAAATTTTCTAAATCTGTACTATCCATCAAGAACTTTTCTGCATCTTCCTTTTCTAGGAGTAAACTGATATTCTTCAGAATGAGGTCATGTACTTTCCTGAGGAATGAGCATTGCATGGGTGGCCACCAAAAGTACCCACTTAACAGAATCCTTAATTCATCAGCATTTTCTATAAATTCACAGCCTGGATGAGTCACATATTTCCTTTTGCTTTTTCACCTGGAATTTCAGGTGAATTAGCAGAAAGCAACATCACATAAGTTATGGCTAATGCCTGTACTTACAGAATAAGACCTTCAGTACCCTGCTAATTATTCAGTTTTTTCAAACTCCATACAATATTGGAGGTTCCAGACAGTGAAATAAGGTAATTAAAAAAATACAGATAATGTAAAGGGAGAAATTTTTATTTCTGAAAAATAATATGATTGAATGTGCATAAAATCAATACAGAATATTCATAATACTTTTCAACTCAATCTGATTTTTAATAAAATAGTGAATAAGTAAATATACATTGTATTAGTCTACTACAACAGTTGAAAATTGAATACTAAAACTACTTAAAATACTAGGAAAATATGAAATATCTAGGAATAAATCAAACACATTTAACAAACCACTTATTTGGGCAAATTATAGTATGATATCTAGAGAAATTAAAATATCTTAAAGAATATTATAGTACAAATGGTAAAATTCATTTATAAAGATAAAATTTCACCCAAACAGATATATTATTACATTTGAAGCACATTTTTAAATCTTATGTCAAGCTTATGTAACTTAATTATGAAAACCACAAGGCCAAAATTAGCCAAGACTCCTTTCAAGAATAACAATGCGTCAAAATTTTTTCCATAGATGCAGTGTTTTAATAGAAAGTTATTTAGTGTAGCATGGCAGTGTTAGAAAGACAGAAAATTGGCCAATGGAATTGACTTCATGTACCCTAATGTTATTGTTAGGTGCTGTTGAGTTGGTATCTGACTCATAGCGACCTTACATACAACAGGGGAAACACTATTGTCAGTGCTTCTCTGCTGTTCATAGGGTTTTCAATGGCGGATTGATTTTGGGGAGTGGGTTGTCAGGTCCTTCTCCCAAGCCTACAGCCCCTGGTGTTCCCAGGCAGTCTCCCATCCAAGGACTAACCAGGCCTGACCCTGCTTAGCTTCTGAGATCTGACGGGATCAGATGCCACAGGGCTATGGCTGGAGCCTTCATATACCCTAATAGGACCCTACATATGTGGATATATGTTTTAAGACAATGGGATCACTACAGAAAAGTGGTACAACAATCTGTTTCAGTAAATGGTAATGAAGAACTGAGGTATCCTTATCAAAAGAGAAAGGGGAGAAGGAACCCAATTCACAGACTCAAATATGAGTCATATGGATGTTATATGGATGAAGAATAAAATACAAAAAGCAAATCCTAAAAGATCTAGAAATTAATATAGATGAATATATTTATTAGCATATGTATACATATTAACAAAAACCCCAAAATGACTTATCATAAAAAGTATATTAAAATTCAATTTTCTCATAAAAAGTTTACTCAAGAAAGTTAGTTTGAAACCATATTTGAATCTTCTAGAAAATAAAAAACATATCCAGAAAATCTGAAGAATTATCAATAAGAATAGAATCTGAAGAAAAATCAATAAGAAAAGTATAAGGATATTTAAAAAACAGGTAAAATTTTAAGAAAGAAGAAATTCAAATGTATAATAAATGGTTGAAAAGTTATTCATTTTCATTAGTCATTAAGGATAGGTAGATTAAAGTTACCATGAACTGCACCAAGAGAAATGATAAAATTAAATTCCAGATGTTTGTGTGAATGTCAATATATTCATACTATTGCTTTGATGAAACACAAATTGATGCAACCATTTTGGAAAGCAATTTGATATCTAAGTAATTATATGTATGCTCTGCAATCTCTTAGACCCTTGGTTCAATTCCAGCACCACAAAAAATACGAGAAGGACCTGTAGTCCACTCCCCAAACAATCAGCTGTTGAAAACCCTATGAATAGCAGAGAAGCACTGACAATAGGGTCAGGGATGTCATAGTGTCAGGGAGTGCTTCATTCTATTGTACATAGGGTGGCTATAAGTCAGACCCGCCTTGATGGTAGCTAATAACAACAACATACACACAAAAAAAAATAGGAATGTAATCACAGGTGGACTCAATATGGGCAAGTATATTTGTAGCATTTACCATAAAGCTCTAAACTAGAAACTATCTAAACATCCATTAAAATGAAAATGATTGTATTATTTGTGGTATATTCATATACTGAAATACCTTACAAGTATAAGAGAATGGAACTACAGCTAACAAAATAATTTGGATTATTACCACAACTATAATATTGAGCAACAGAATTCAGACTCAAACTAACATGTAACATGCTATTCCAGTCACATAATGTTCAAAAAAAGATAAAACAAAGCTATTTCATGTAGATATATTTATGTTCTTACGAAGATGGGGTGATTACCTTTAAATTGAAGGTAGTAATTATCTTTAGAAGAAAAAGAGAAGTGTGGGATTGCAAGGGGTTTTCAGGGTGCTTGCTTATAGTATTTTTTACAGCTTGAGCATGAAAGTGTTTGTGGAGATGTTCACTACATAATACATTTTTAGTTGTGCATTTAGATTATACAGTTTTTTCTGTGTTGTTAAATCAAAATAAGTAAGATTTAAACTACTATCAATATCTCCTCTGTTTTACATTTTGTATCTTTTCCTTCAAGTTCTGGCAATTGTTTTATTCAAAAATATGGTGAGTACATTTAAATAAATGGGAAAAGAACAGGAACTGTTAAAATAATATGGGAACTCCTCATGGTAAGGTAAATTTCACTATGAATACTTACAGCTAGTTCAGTAAAGGGAGGTCATGTTTAATTAGCTCTCTGAAATTATTTGAAAATATTACATCCATAATAGGTGATAGAAATCCAATGATGTAGTACTCTTGTATTTTTCTCCAGGCAAATAGCCCTCTTACACATGAGAGATTAATGACTAAGGTAACAAGTTATTGAATAAGAGGTTAGAAATAGTGCTATAATACAAAACTGGCAGTAAAATTCCTTTTACTCATATCTAAAGCCATAAAACCCTTTATCTAGTGTCTTTTTCTGGAATATCCTAATTACAAAAAGGGAGCCATCCTGTCAAAACTGCCTAGATTTTGAGGACTACAAGGAGTCAAGGAAACCAAAATTCATTTAACTCTCTGTCCTCGGGGCTACCTCATTCAAAACTTGTGCTGATCCATCCTCTCTTCTCTCTCTTTTCTGTGTCCTCTCATCTCTTTTCTTTTTTTGTTCATTCTTTTCTCTTTCACATTCTTAGCTTTCCCTTCTCCCTGTTGAAGCAGGATGAGAAGCTCTTTTCAGCCAGAGGCAAATATTATTCCATAAATATTTAGCAAATACAATAACACAATCTGAACACATTAGTAAAAAAGTTGAAAGTAAAATCACTCATCCAATTTCTGAAATTCAGAGATTCAGACATAATTTAAATGAGAAAAATAAAAATTCAGTAAAATTTAATCACTGTCATGTGCTATAAAGATCACTTGTTTAGAGAACAGAAATGAGGGAGACATCATCTTCTATTTAAGCACTTTGCTTTAACAAAGAAGGAAAACATGAGATTGGGCAATCATCTAAGTAATTGAGAACATAGATTTAATAGACACCATAGAAATTGATATGCCAGTATTTTTCAGTCTGGTAGTCTATGAAAATCATCATAACCAGATTATTGCCAAATCCCCCTTTCATACTGGTTTCTAAGATTGATTCCTAAAATCTATTTGTTCAAGCTCATATACACACACATCCCCACACAAACACAATGAAAACTTTCCTACAAGAAACATCACAAATATGATGTTGTTAGGTGCCATTGAGTTGGGTCCGCTTCAAAGCAACCCTAAGTGCAACAGGTGAAACACTATTGTTAGTGCTTTTCTGCTATTTGTAGGATTTTCAATGGTGGATTGGTTTTTGGGAGTGGGTTGCCAGGTCCATCTCCCAAGCCTACAGGACCTGTTGTTCCCAGGTGGTCTCTTGTACAAGTACTAACCAGGCCTGACCCTGTGTAGCTTCCAAGATCTGAGGGGATGTGATGTCACAGTAGTACAACTGCAGGTGATCATTAATCTAATATATACACAATATTTCAGAGTAAGTACAAATTTTATTTTACCAGAGCTTATTTTCTCCACACTTTGAGTGAAACGATCTTGAATTGTTCACAGATGTTGACCATATATTTCTTGCTTGGCTAGTATTTTATTGTTGTTGTTTTCTTTCTTTGTTTGCTTTTCAGCACTCTTTCGGCACTGGGGGTTGGATCCTAGGCCTTTTGTATGCTAGGCAAGTGCCCTCAGCCTTTTTTTATTGTTTATCTTGAGAAAAGGTCTTGTTAATTCGTGCAGCCTGCTTCTGGCCTTGACCTTGGTGATCTTCCTGCCTTGGCCTTCTCAGTAGTGGGTACTACAGGCTTGAACAATGGCACCTGGCTCTAATGTCTTGTCTGATTTGGCAAAACTAATTTATATTACAAAATTAATTATATCCATACGTATAAGTTATCATTGTTAATTGTAGCAAAAAAATCTACACGAATGAACATAAATGTCAAAATCTTCAAATCAATAAGCAGTTTCCAGTATATTTATTACATAAGGAGAGTAGAAAGGTGTCACTTCTAGGAATGTTCCCTAAGACCCAAGGCTGGGGTAGTAGCCTCTCTTTTGTGCACCATTTATCTTACACTATTATAAATGTATATTTTATTTCCATTTTCCATTCAGACTATCTCTAAACAGAGTATTCTGTGATGATGGAACTAATCTATGTCTATATCTGCACTGTCCAACAGGTGAGTTACTAGCCAGCCATATAGCCCTTGAAATATGGCTAGAGCCAACTGTAATGTACTGAATATAAACTACACATCATGAGCTGAGGTTTAGCTCAGTTGGTAGCGTGCTGCTCTGCGCTCTCTGAGGCCCTGCGCTTGATCCCCAGCACTACAAAAAATAGGAGAAGCATGTGACAGTCTACGCCCAAAACAATCAGCCATTGAAAACTCTATGAGGGTCACTATGAATCAGAAGCACAACTTTCAGGCATCTAATAACAACAGTATAGAAAAAATAGAATGTAAAACTATATATATATATATATATATATATATATATATATATATATGGGCTGGGATTTAGCTCAGTTGGTAGAGCGCTGTGCTACAGTCTCTGAGGTCCGGAGTTCAATTCCCAGCACTGCAAAAATGGGAGAAGGGCCTGGCAATCCACTCCCAAGGCAATCCCGAAACAGTCAGCCATTGAAAACCCTATGAGGGTCGCTATGAGTCGGATACTGACTCGACAGCACCTAACAAAATAACAATATGTATATGTATTTGTGTATATATATATATATATATATATATATATACACACACACACACATTGTACTGGGGGTTGAACCCAAGGACTCATGCTTGAATGTTTTGCAAGTGCTGGACCACTGAGCTGCTCCCTCAGCCCATTTTTTTAACTTTTTCTTTTGAGACAGGATCTCACTAAGTTTCACAGATTGCCTCTGGTCTCATACTTGTGATCCTCCTGCCTCCGCCTCCCGAGCCTCTGGGATTATAGGCATGGGCCACCACACCCAGCTACCATTAGTATATTTTTAACATTGAATAAATGTTGAAATGATATTTGATATATGATGGGGTATATAAAATACAGTATTAAAATTAATTTCATCCATTTTACTCTCATCTAGGTTGTCTACTAGGATATTAAAAGTTACCTATGTGGTTAGAATTTGTGGCATATTGTATTTCCAACAGAAGTTACTCTTTTAAAATGCCTGTCAAAAATAATTTTCTACATAAAACATTTTGTAATGCCACTTTTTTTGTATTTGTTTTTGTTTTGTTTTGTCTTTTGAGATCAATGCTTACCTCCTAAGAGGCCAATGCTTGTCTCCTTCTGATGCTCCTCCTTTCTCAGCCTCCATCATCATGGGATTAAAGGTATGTGCCACCACACTCAGTCCCTGTAATGCCATATTTTGAGATTAATACTTTTAACTTTTATATCTTATTAAAAACTGATGTGATTTGTAATTAATAGCATGACAGAATTTTGGACCAATTTTTCTTAGTGTTTTTCCCTTTATTAGTTTATCTTATAACTGTTTATAAGTTAGCACCAATAAACAATGATTTATAGTAAAATTATTACAAAGAAATACAGTGAAAATCAATTGACTACTAGTCTTTATCAATATCTTGTAACATTATGGACAATAGCATCTTATTTTGAAACTGCTTGAGTAAAAAGTATGCTTGCCAAAAGGATAAGAATTCAGAAAAGAGTATTTACAAGCACATAAATAAAATGCTACTCTCTAGGGAAGAAATTGAAGTAAATCATCCTCTTTTTTCCTAGGAAGATTATTTTATTAAAACTATTTCAAATATAGGCACAGTATTTCTTTTAGTCAGCAGGAGTGAATTTTAATGATACTTTGGAGTTTATTGATAATAACATTTCTAACAATGATGTAGCAGTTTTATATTGGATGGTTATGTTGGTTGGTGAAAAGATTGGGAATTTTTTTAATTAAACTTATTTTTAAATTAACATAAAAATACAAAAATTATACATATTAGTGAGGTAAATGTGATGTTTCCAATGCATGTATATACTGTGCAATATTAGAATCAAGTTAAACTTATCTATATCCTCAAAAAATTATCATTTCTTTACTATAAAAACATTCAAAAGGCTTTCTTCCAGTTTTCTGAAAGTTATAGTAAATTATTGTCTATATCACCCTACTAGACAATAGCACAGCAGAACTATTTGCTCCTAGGCACCTAACAACAACAACAACAACTGTATCTTAGTATCATTGATCAAATTTTCCCCCTCCCCTCTTCCACCTAGTTTCTCCAGCCTCTGGTAACCACCATTCTACTCTCAATTTCTATGACATTAACAATTTTAGATTCCACATGGAGTGATATAAGGCAGTACTTGTCTTTCTGTCCCAGCTTATTTCATTTTACATAATTATCTCCAGGTCTACCTATGTTGTGGCAAATGACAAGATTACATTCTTTTTTATGGATGAATAGTATTCAATTTTATATATGGATCATATTTTCTTTATATGTTCCTCAGTTAATGAACACTTAGGTTGCTACCATTTCTTGGCTATTTTGAATAGTGTTTCCATAAACTGGAGAGTGTACATGTCTCTGTGCCACATTGATTTTACATCATTTGGCTACATATCCAGTAGTGAGATTCCTGGGTCATAAGGTTGTTTGATTTTTAATATATTCAGAAATATCCACATTGTTTTCTATCATAGCTGTGGACATTCCCACCAACAGTGTGAAAGGGTTCCCTTTTTCTCTCTTCTACTGGTTTTAGTGGCTGCAGCCATACCACTGTGGTTTCTGATCCCATCAGATCTGGGCTAACCGTGGTTGGTCCTGGTTAGGACTTAGCCAGGAGACCACCTGGGAACACCAGGTGCTGTAGGCTTTGAAAAAGGACCCAGCTATCCACTCCCAAAAAATGATTAGCCATTGAAAACCCTATGAATAGCAGAGAAGCAATAATAATATTGTTTCTCCTGTTGTACAAAGGGTCCCCATGAGTCAGATACCGACAGCAGCAACTGATGTTAGTATTGTAATTTTATATTCTGCAATTTGGCTGAATTAATTTATTATTTCTAATAGTTTTATAGAGGAGACTTTGAAGTTTTCAAAATATAAGATATTCTCATCTGCAGTGACATTTTGACTTCCCTTATTTCTAGTTTGGATAGCCTTTATTTCTTTCTCTTACCTGATGGCTCTGGCTAAGACTTCCATCACTATGTTGAATAACATATCACAAATGGGCACCCATATATTTTTCTAGATTTTGGAGATACAGCTATTGCTGCTCTTTAAAATGTAATATCTTGCTAGCAGTTGTTTGTAACAGTTTAAGACATCTCATTTTAGTAAAAATCTCTTGAGTTTTTGTTCTATAAATTATCCACTTGGAAAAATGCAGTTCCATGTGGCTTTAAATATTAGTGTTAATAACAAACATTCCTGACAGAAAAGAGAAAATGAAGACATTTTCCTGGGTGAAATAGTAACAATGTTGGATTTGTAGTAGGTAATAAAAAAAATTGTTAGATGAATGAATAAATTCATTTTTTCTAAGTATATTCTAATATCCAGATATTGAAACATTTTAAAACCAGGAGTAATGTCCTATTATACTGAACGCAACAGGAGAAAATAGATTATTAAAGTGATTGTTAGCATACATTTGATGTAAAGAGACTAAATAAAAATTAATCAAATTTTTAATGTCCACCATTTTAATTACATTGTTCAAACTTGAAACCCCATTTGGGTTATAAATGTGCATTTACAAAATTATGAGAATAGTTGACCATGAGTTTCATAACATAATATTGTCTAATTAAAGAACATATCTAGTCATTAAGTGAAAATTAAGCCTCAAATTAGAATATTGTGACTCAAGTAGTATAAATTATTAATATTTTCTTAAGAAAAATATGCTACTTATCTTCAAGAAAAGCATAATTGAGATGAGAGCCAGATAGCAGCTACTTTGAAAGAGGGAAAATGTCATAATTTCATTGTTTAATTTTTATCAAATATATATTTAGTTTGTTGGTGGTTTTAAAAATTAGTAAAATATCTGGTAAATGCAACTGGTTATAAAATCATACATGTTGTTATAAAAAAGATCACTAATATTAATAAGAACATTTTTTTCCCAACATGGAAAACTCTGAAATGGATTATAGAAAGACAAAGCATTGCCTCTAAATACTGGTCCATAAAAATGCCCCCTGATCAGCAGAGGGATTATATCCTAGGTCAAGAGGTAAAATTCTTGGAATTTTTCTGTGCTGGAGGTAAGACCATCACATAGAAGAATAGGTATGAAAAGTGTTCATATCCTATCTTATTTTTAATTAATAGCAAATTAAGATGCCCACAATAAAAATGGGTGATGCCCATAAATGAAAGGAAAATTATTTTCTGTGTGTTATGGAATATTCCTATAATTAGTGTTGTTTCCCAACCACTGAAGTGCTTTTAAATAATTTCAACCATCTTAATATCTCTGAATTACTTTCATCTTGATAATCCCAATCCATTTCATCTCACTTTAATTGATTTAAGAAATTGCTAAAATAAGTCTCAGAAGAATCGATAGGATATATCTATTATTGAGCTTCCATTAAGATGAAGAAATGTTTAGTTTCACTTTAGGGTACTTAAAAAAAGAAAGGGAAAGTCTACAAGGATAAAATGGAACATGAAGCATATGGAGACATTAGGACAAATGAAAGCAAGGTAAAAACATCATAGGAAACAGTTATGTTCTAACATCCTTTGTCAAGAAATTGGTTAATACATGTTTTCCTTCACCAGCCCCAGGATGATGCTTCCTTGACCAGAAGACATTCAATAAATGTTGTTGACATACTAGAAATGATGTTCAAAACTTCAGAATTCATTCAGCATATCAAATTAAGAATTTATTTCTAAATACTCTATTTGTTCTTGTTAAAATTTAATGCTACTCAGCCATTCAAAAAAATCACACTTGCAATTATTTCCTAAGGACATATCTATTCACAGGAGTGGATTTTTATCTGACTATTTTATTTTATTAGAGAGTTACAAATTATGAGGGAGTTCTGTAAATGACAATATCCTATAGTTGTATATGTCCAAGAGACACTTGTATAAATGACAGTATCTTAATTGCAAATGTTGTTGAGATCATCTTCAAAATTTTGAATTACCTAATAAAAATAAATGTTAGGCACTATCAAGTTGGGTTCAAACCATAGCGACCCTCTGTACAACAAAATGAAACACTCCTCAACACTGTACCATGCCCAGCACTATGTCAGTGTTTCTCTGCTGTTCATAGAGTTTTCAAAGGCTGATTGTTTCCAGATTGCTTCAGGAGTAGGTTGCCATATCCTTCTCCATTTTTGTGGTGCTAGGGATCCAACCTAGGGCCTTAGAGAGCACAGAGCAGCACTCTACCAACTGAGCTAAACTTCTCTCTGAGACCCACAGTTCAATCCTCAGCACTGCACAAATGAGAAAAGGACCTGGCAGCCCACTTCTGAAAAAATCAGCAGTTGAAAGCCCTTTGAGTAGAACAAAAGCCCTGACATAATGCCCAACATAGCATAGTAGTGGAGAGTGTTTCATTCTGTCGTACATAGGGTCTTTATGAGTCGCACTTGACTCAAAGGCACCTAATAACAAAACAACAATGAAAATAAAATGGTAAAAAAAATCTGGGAGAAATTTTATATACTGATATTCTACATAATGTCTCTCATGTTCATTTATTTTAGTATTTTAAAACATTCTTTCATGTCAGCAAACTTATTGGTTAACTAAAGACACAAGAACCTGTGAGACCATAGCAAATGAATTTTTTATAAAAAAAAAAAGTGCATTTCTGGTAGTACTTCTATAAATTTTATAGGATTTTCCTAAAAACAAATTGTTCCTAAAAACATGTATAAAGGTACTGATATTTAAGATCAAGGACCATTATTCAATAAATATTTAATATCAATTGGTATTCCTAACTTATTGTCACTGTAGTATAGTGCAAACCAATTTACTCTTGCATGTTACTGGGGTTTTTTGCTATGTAACAAGGCTGGGTGCCATAGTTTAGCTGAACTGGTAGAGTGCTGCTCTGAACTCTCTGAGGCTCTGGGTTCCATCCCCAACACTGCAAAAATGGGAGAAGAACATGGCAATCCACTTCCGAAGCAATCCGAAGACAATCATTGAAAATCCTACGAGGGTCACCATGAGTTGAACAGGACTCTATGGCACCTAACAACAACAACACATGTAACAAGGCATCTAGAACTCAATGGTTGAAAATGAGAAACATTTAACACCTCAAATTCTGTGAGTTGTCAGTAGGGTGTTTGGAATAGTTGTATGGCTTTTCTACTAGCATTGCTTAGGCTCACACATACATTGTGGGCTGAGTGCTGCTCTGTACTTCCTGGCTTCGGTCCCCAGTACCACAAAAAAATGGGAGAAGGATGTGGCAGCTCACTCCCAAAACATTCAGCCATTGAAAGCCCTGTGAGGGTCGCTATGAGTTGGACACTACTTAATAGCACCTAACAACAACAACGGGCTGGGATTTGGCTCACTTGGTAGAGCGCTGTGCTGCAGTCTCTGAGGTCCCAAGTTCAATTCCCAGCACCGCACAATGGGGAGAAGGACTTGGCAATCCACTCCCAAGGCAATCCGGAAACAGCCATTGAAAACACTATGAGGGTCGCTATGAGTCGAATACCAACTCGATGGCACCTAACAACAACAACGACGGCAACAATACACATACAACCTCAGTCATCTAGGAGTTGATTTGTCTGTAATGAACTAATGTTCAGGTCTAGTGGTCAGTGCTCACCATCATTTGTGGTTACAGCTAGCAAGCTAGCCAGGGCTTATTCACCTAGTAGCAATCATAGTTTTCACAGAGGGAGCAAAGCAAGGCAAGGATCAATATATAGCTTTTCTTGAGTCTTCCTTTGTGTCACATGTAATGTTACTCCTTTGTCCAAAGCAAGTCGCAAGGTCAAGCCAAATGAAAAGGGACTTTAGGCTTTCCAAGAGCATGCATATAGAGAGTTGTAAATAAGCTCAGGGCTATTACTCTAATAATACACAGTGGTGGAATAATGACTTACTAGTAAAGCACAGCCTGCAGCTGTAGCCCTGTGGCATCCGATCCCATCAGATCTTGCAAGCTAAGCAGGGTCAGGCATGGTTAGTACCTGGATGGGAGACCGCCTGGGAACACCAGAAGCTGTAGGCTTGGGAGAAGGACCTGGCAACCCCCTCCCAAAAATCAATCTGCCATTGAAAACCCTATGAACAGCAGAGAAGCACTGATAATAGTGTTTCCCCTGTTGTACAGAGGGTCGCTATGAGTCGGATACCGACTCGACGGCACCTAACAACAA
>VMDO01019440.1:0-18213 GCA_007922755.1 Pedetes capensis | reverse complement strand
TAAAGCACAAACTGGATCTTCATAAACTCCTGGTGGAACCAAATTAATATGTTAACACATGCACTTTATTTATTAATGCATCCAAATAAGTATTAATTCACTTCATGATAAAAAAATAGAATTGAAGTAATTTACATTCAAGTTCTAAGAGAGATTTTATGTATATTTTTTCTTTTTCTATCCAAATTTAACACTTAGAACTGAATGCTTAGATTTGCAGCAGAAAAGTTAAAAGATGGCTAGTCCTCAGTAGCTACACTGAGTTCATATGCACAGCTGCATAAAATTGGAATGTTGTTGTTGTTGTTAGGTGCCGTCCAGTCGGTATCCGACTCATAGCGACCCTCATAGGGCTTTCAATGGCTAAGTGCTTCGGGATTGCCTTGGGAGTGGATTGCCAGGCCCTTCTCCCATTTTTGCAGTGCTGGGAATTGAACTCCGGACCTCAGAGACTGCAGCGCAGCGCTCTACCCACTGAGCTAAATCCCAGCCCAAAATTGGAATAGAGTCATGATAAAGTACAGAAAGACAAATTATAAGAGACAGAACAGAAGAAGGCATATTAATTTTAATACCTAGTAACCAACCACGTGCAATATAATCTGTGCCCCTAGAAAATTAGAAAATCCTTTTCACATGCAAAGAGCTTGAGTGAAGTAGGACTAGATTTGAAAAAGTGATGAAAAAATAACACCTAAAATAATGTCTTACCTAATATTTTTAAATAATACAAAATACATATTCTACCTAGTAAAAAGGTAAAACATCTATAAAATGTATTGATGATGCACAGGAAAGAAGTGAAAATTGTTGCTGTGATACAATAATTCCACACCTAAGAAATTATTGAAAGGAAATCATTCAACAGAATGTTCTCCATTAATAAAGTATTTTTTGAAAAACTGAAACAAGAATAAATATCATTTAAATTATTTTATAGCTAACCATTAGAATTTTAACTATAAAACCATATAGTTTTATAATTAAAAATAGAATTATAATTTCTATAACGTTTTCAGACTAGAACGTATTGAAGATATAAGTGACAGTAAAAATTGTGAGTATATATCATGTTCCCATGTGTTTTAATATATGTACAAATGCATACAAATGCATGTGTATGATGCTAACTCTGAATTAGTGTGGCTGCCTTGATGAATAATTGTTCTAAAGTAGCAAGTATTTATGTCTTTATAGAAACACTCCATCTTGATTTACTAATAAAATACAATAACTTGAATATCTATGTCCTGAAATACCTATATCCTGGGAATAACTTTATCTTTTTTATGTATTTTCAGGTACTTCAGGGTTGAACCTAGGGCCTTGCACATACTTTGCAAGTACTCTACCACTGGGCTGTACCTCTAACCCAATATTTATTTTTCTAGCTTGAGACAGGATCTCCTTAAGTTACATAGGCTGCCTCTGGCTTTCAATCTGAGATCCTCCTGCCTCCATCTCCCCAGTTGCTGTGATTACAGGCATGAGTCACCATGCCCAGCCTACATCTTTAATTCACTTAAAATTTCATTTAAAAAATCCAAAGTAAAAGCAAAATACATGAAGTTAATTTTACACTATAACTACCAATTACTTCAATTTAATCATTGTCTATATCCTGTGCATTAAAGGTTATACAGAAGAGTAGGTCAATCTGTTAAGATTTATGTGTTCTCTTGAGAAAAAGTTACTAAAATATAGAGTAGGAAATAAATGGAATTATTATTGGATCTTTGGGGAAAGGTTCCAGTTCTGGGAGTCTCAACAGACTAGGTTCAGCCACCAGTTCCCAATGCACTTGTCAAAGAAATAAGTAATGGTGAAAAGGAGAGAAAGGAGATACAATCAACACACGCAAGGGAGAAAGAACTGGTAGAGTGGCCCAGTGACCCCAAGTCCAACTTCTTCTGAGCACTGACTTGAGATTTAGTTTTAAATAGAAGCCGAAGTAGAGCAAGGGCAAGAGGCTTGCATAATTAAGCTGCCCTGGTCACAATGTGTTCCTTTTGATTGTTATCCACAAGGTTTTGCTCCTGTTGGCCGCCTCCTGGTAAAAGTCTGTCCTTCCAGATTCACCATTGCTTGAGGTTAGCTTCCATCACTTATCAAAGAGATATTTTATCAGTCAGTCCTGTTTCCTGGAATCCAAAGTGACCACGAGAGAAGGTGACTCAAGAGGAAAAATTAAGAGGCAAAAATAGAGCCAGAGAAGGGCAAAATGGAGTTAGGCCAGTGACTAGTATCCTCTTTCACTAAAAGTTTCTTTACGAGCACAAGTGAGGGGCCAACGGTCTTTAGCAAATGCAGTTTCTAAATGCTGTCTTATACTCAGTGTTAGTTACATCGAGGCATCATATTATGTCTCACCTATTTCTGGTAGAAATATGTTTTCAAATATCATCAAATAAATTTTAACTTGACTTTCAAATCAAATTATTAGTATTTTTAGAATATCCATCTCCTTTGGCCTGCTATAAAATTATCCCAAATGTAACTCTAAGTTATCAAGCTTAGGAAATTGAAATGGAAATTTAGATGTAGGCTGTTTACAGCGCAGTCAGGAAGCATGCAATTGCAATCGAATGCTCAGCAGCAAACACTGCTTGAGCCCGGAAGCCCTTTTGAATTTTTGTTAAGCAACTCACGTAAATGATTAAAGTATTTGGCAATGCTGTCTACTCTTCCCTCCATAAAAAAAAAAAAAAAAGTTAATAGTATTTAATTTTGACCCAGAAACTCAATGCCGTTCTCATTGCAAAATGTCAGCCCCCTTTATGATATTTAAGATGGATACATCAGATCAGATATATGTTGCATTTTTTTTAATTGAAGGAAAGCACCGGACAACATAAACTATGATGAACACAAAGACAATGGATCAGTTAGGAAAAATGTAATATTAATTTGCTATATTGATTTTTAAAATTTTAAATTTATGTGTTGTTGTTAGGTGCCGTCGAGTCGGTATCCGACTCATAGCAACCCTCATAGGGTTTTCAATGGCTGAGTGCTTCGGGATTGCCTTGGGAGTGGATTGCCAGGCCCTTCTCCCATTTTTGTGGTGCTGGGAATTGAACTCGGGGCCTCAGAGACTGCAGCGCAGCGCTCTACCAACTGAGCTAAATCCCAGCCCTTAAATTTATGTAGTCTGGTATATATTTATGTGTCGAAAGAAACATGCAATTTAAGATGAGTCAAATAGGAAAATTACTAAACTGTGGTGTTTATTTCCAAAGGAGATTTATTATCTTTCATGTAGACTAGGAGATAGCTCCAAAAAATTAGATTGACTATTCAATTGTCAGAATTTTGATGTATCAAGATTCCTGACATTCCACTAACTCCTAAGGAAATTCAAACTATTTTTAATTACAACTCATTCAACTTTGTTCCATAAAAATAAATATGATAATAAAATTAATTTTATTATATGGATATAATTGATTAGAAAGGAAGGAGAGGTGAAGAAAAACAATTTGAATAGTAAACATTTCACATTTTCTCACATGTTCTAAATCTAAAATTCTGAATCTTCTATTATTTGCACCAAAGCATAAGTGTGTGTGTGTGTGTGTGTGTGTGTGTGTGGTACTAGGGGTTGAACCCGGGGCCTCACGCTTGCATGCTCTGCAAATGTTGGACCACCAGGTACACCCCCAGTGCATTTTTTTACTTTTTGAGACAGGGTCTCCTAAGTTACACAGACTGCCTCTGGTATCCTGTGATCCTCCTGATGATAGGTGTGCGCCACCATGCCACGCAGGCCAAAGCATAATTTTGATTGTAGTTTTGATTTCTTTGTCTCTACTACCTTTTGATCTTTTTATGAATCTTGCTTCAAAAATAAGGAAATGGGAGAAATAATTGTCACTTTAATGAGATATATACTTCCCTAAGCCAAAAGCCTCACTGTTGATGCAGCTGTTTGCTATCTTCTGCTGCCCTGCCCACTTTCTGACCTCTAACTCAGAAGAGTAATCTTCTCTCCCTTTTTCTACTTTCTTTCTCCCTGATGAAATTCCAAGCCAATTTGCTCTGACTTTCAGTGTTTCTCTCACTCTCTTTGACTCCAATAAACTATCCTTGAGCTCCTGTCTGTTTACATTTAAAAGTTTTCTTTTGTTGTTTGTTTGTTTGTCAACAAGACCAAGGACCCTGGAGAGAGACTGTGAGTCCCTCAGGAACATAAACAGATGTTGTTGTTGTTGTTGTTGTTGTCAAGTGGGCATCCGACTCATAGCGACCCTCATAGGGTTTTCAATGGCTGACTGTTTCGGGATTGCCTTGGGAATGAATTGCCAGGTCCTTCTCCCATGTTTGCGGTGCTGGGAGTTGAACTCGGGACCTCAGAGACATCAGCGCAGTGCTCTATCAACTGAGCTAAATCCCAGCCCATAAACAGTTTAGAGAAATAAAATAAGCTCAAACTGCTAAATTTTAGAATAAAAGTACACACTGAAATCCAGAATTTCCTACAATTGTGCTGACTTTCTCTTTTAAATGAAAACATTTAATACCCCAGGTATGTTTCTAATCATGGGGAAAACAGCAATGGATCTAACTAGGTAGGCAAGCCTCTAACCTGCAGAGCTGATATTTTACTGATAGAAGGCAGATATAACAAAATTATGATGGATGGGTAGAAAGAAATGATAGATTTTTTTAAGATAGAAGAAAAAAGATTATCAAAGAAGTTGTGTGTGTATGTGTGTTTGTGTATGTGTACACATGTCTGTGTAACAATAATTAGGAATGTGAAAGATAAGTCGTCCTTTTATATATGTGATTAGGGTAGGTGTCACAGGTAATTTGACCTTTAAGAAAAACTAAAGAAAGTACTTCAGCCTTCAGCCATACCACCATGACATCTGATCTCATCTGATCTTGGAAGCTAAGCAGGGTCAGGCCTGGTTAGTTCTTGGATGGGAGACTGCATGGGAAAACTGGGTACAGTAGGCATGGGAGAAGGACCTTGCACCCTACTCCTGAAACAATCAGTCATTGAAAACGATTTGAATAGAAGAAAAGCACTTACAATAGTGCTGGGCATGGCAAAGCGTCAGGTAGTGTTGTACACAGGGTTACTATGAGTCAACCCAATTCAAAAGCACCTAACAACAACCACAAAGGAAGTATTAAAATGAACCATATGGTTAACTGCAGAGAGAATATGTAAAGCAAATGAAATGCAAGCAAAAGAATTTTAATATAGGATTATCTCTGAAATTTTATAGCTAGAGCAAAGAGGCCAATGTGGTTAGAGTAGAGTGAGTTAAAGAATTTCAGGAGGAACGAAGAGGAGTGAGGAATGTGAGACAGGGTGACCTCTGGGTAAACAGCCCAACTTTAATAGTCCTGGAAATAATTATACTAGCACCAGTAATACCAAAGAATGGTAAAAATACAGATGGGCTAGAAAATTCTTGTAATAGTACTGACAAAGTAAAAAGATAGTTCACTACAGAAAAAGTTTCAATCTTAAACATAATTGGGACCCAAGAATATATAGAAAAACATTACCACAAAAAGACAAGCAAATGGAAGAGAAGTCTTTGGTGGGGGGGATGGGGGGAGGAAGTGCACAAGAGGGTAAGGGGGAACTTACCTGTGTAATGTAATGCATATATGGAAATGTCACAATGAAATACATGTCAGAATGAATCACATTAAGTTGTACATTAAAATTTTTCAATAAAAAAAGAATTTCAGGAGATAAATATATTTGTATTCTTTTCCTAGGGCTTTGGCTTTTACTCAAACTGAATGAGATGGGAAACTAATAGAGCATTTAGAGGAGAGAACTGATATTGTTTTAATTTTTCAAAGGTCAAGGTCATTACTGAGCTAATAATAACAGATTCTGGTGGTCAATTTGGAAATAGTGATATTTATTCAAAAGAAAAAGAGAATGTTTGGCATAAGAAATCAAAAGAATGAAACTATGACTTGTCTTGAAGGGAAAGGGTGTTTCTAATGCAAATCAGTGGGGATGAGAAATTATAAGCTCAGCACTAGACAGTGTGATGGTTAATTTTATGTGTCAACTTGACTGGGATAAGAGATGCCAAGATAACTAGCGAAACATTATTTCTGAGTGTATTTTTGAGGACATATTTGGAAAAGATTAGCATTTGATTACATGGACTGAGTAAAGGAAGTAAACTCTTACAATGTGGGTGGCCACTATCTACTGAGGCCTGAATAGGACAGGACAGCAGAAGAGAAATTCGTCCCAGTGGTTAGGAGGGTGAGAATTTTGCCCTAAGGAATGCAGAAGAGGGGACCTCTGCCCCAGTGAGCCTGGACAGCCGAGGAACAAGCCTAAGAAGGTTATGTTTAAACCTTAAGATCTCACTGATATTTCTTTTTAGTTGGGACTCACTTGGAATGGGTTACCCCTCTTTTCCTTTGTGTTCCTCCGTTTAGTAATGGAAATGTGTAGCCTATGCCTGTCTAACAAATGCATTTTGAAAGACATGACTGGTTTGGTTTCACAGATTCACAACTGGACATTAATTTTCCTCAGGATGAATGGTAACTTGAGTCTCATCTATACCCAATTTAAATATTTAGAGGAGACTGAACTTTAGATTTTAGAGTGGATGATGGCACAAGTTAAAACTTTTTGGGTTACTGAAATGTAATGAATGTATTTTTGGGTGCCTAGGGGAAGAATGCTATAGACTGTGTACAATCCCCAAGTATTAAATTGAAATCCTAACCACCAATGTGATGGTATTAAGAGCAGAGACTTTGGCAAGTGATAAGGTAATGAGGATGGAACCCTCATTAATGGGATTCATGTCATTGAAAAAGACTGGAAAACTCCTTCACCACCTTTGCTAAGTGAGGACCCAGTGAGAAGAAGGCTATCTATGAATCAGGAAGCATGATCTTACTAGACACCAAATTTCTTAACCTCAAGAACTGTGAGAAATAAATTTCTATTGTTTATAAGCCACCCAATATATATTTTGTTACAGCAGTGTGCACTAAGATAAGCACATTAAAGTTGAAATGCTCCTTGGATTTACAGTGGAAAATACTGCGTTTGGTACTTAATCATACACATTTACAGTTTAAGAAAGTGTTGTGATATAGATGTGACTTTGGATAGTTTTTAGACAGTATTTAGAGGCATGAGACTGAGAGGATTAAGAGCCCCTCCCCTGACAGACTTCAAGGTCCTGAGATGATAGAGATCACCTGATGACATAATATGGCCCCAGAGTTCAAATATTCCTGAAGATTCAAACCTCCCAATCTTACTTCCTCCCCTTCCCCCTTTAGTCCAAAAAAACTTGGCCCACCTAAGCCTCAGACAAAGATTTTCCCTGTAATATAAACCCCCCACTCCACCCAGTTCAAGCAGCTGTAGCCATGAGCCATCACCGTCCAGTCTATCTTCTCCACCTTCTCCTTGTTTCTGTCTCTGTGCTCTCTCTCTCTCTCTCTCCTCCCTCCCTCCCCCCTCCTTTCTCTCTCTCTTTTCACACCCTCTAAATAAATATGACCCTTGGACACTCACAGTGCCTTCTCTCAAATCTGTGCACACTCACCTCGAAGATTTCCCTATCAGAGATTAGGTGAAACAATTTAGAAAGTGGTCCAACAACAGTCCTGAAGTCATTCAGTGTTTAGAAGGAAAGTAGATATGAAGACAACATCTAAGACTGAAAAGAATCAGCTATTGAGTTAGAAGGAAACTAGTAAGAGAGTAGAGTCTCAGAAGTCAAGTTTAGAAAATAGAGAATAACATGAGAACTGAGGCTTGACCTTTGTGATAGATTGAATTAGCATTTACAACTTTCCACACTTTTTCAATCAGAATTATGTGTCCCATGTCCTGTGTAGCATAACTTTACAGTATTTTTCCCACCGTGGATGAAATTTGTTTTACTATCACCATCAATACAGAGCTTAAGGATGTTATTTGCTTCAGTCAATGAACTATTAGCAAATGTGAGATAAAAATATGCTGTAAAATTTTGCACAGTTTTGTTGGATCTCTCTCACTCCTACCACTTATCCTGACAAAACTATTCCACCATTTACCAAGAGGAAAAATATGCTGTGAATAGCAGTTGGCCAGCAAAGATGAGAAAAATGTAGTGGCAAGCTTGAGCCCTATCCAAACATGCCAATCTAAAGCAGAGCCACTCAGCTGTGCCCATCCTAGACTAGTCCAATTGTAGTCAACATGCAGCTCATGGATATGGAAATAAATCCTATTTTTTTTTAAGCCACTGAGATGCTGAGGTTGTTTGTTATGCAACATTAACTTGGCAATAGCTAGATAATTCAATGTTGTATTTGGCAGTTTAAAGTCATATAATTATTTTGCCAATGATGTTTCAGAAGAGTTTCTGAAACAAAACGTTTAATAGAGTAGACTAAAGAAAAATGGGAAGGAAATGAGAGAGAATGTATAGAAATGGTATGAATTGGGATAAGTACACAGAGTGAAACAAAATTTTCTATATTTATTCCTCACATTTCAAAAAAGGATTAATTATGGGCTATCTTGTACAATTTAAGCTTAAATAATATTTTTTATTTCTCAAACAAGTTTACCTGCACAGGTAATGCCAGGAAAATAAAAACATCTTATTGAGTTGATGGACATCTGCTAAAACTGAGCCCTAAGAATAGGAAAATTCCTAAGACTCAGAATTCTGAACTGATACAGAATAGTATCCATAATATCATAGTCTGTGTAATCTTTTATGATTTCCTCCATTTAGCTAAATGGAATGCCACTAGAGAGAAAAAAGATTTGTCACCAACTCCTCTTTACATCACTCTTGGGAACATCTTAAATTTAGATCAAGTATTCTTGCCTCAAAATTATGCTAAGGGGTTTAATTAACAGAAAATTATATTTCACACATATATCAAGTAACGAAATGCATGCATAGAATATAAGCACAGAAATCTTGAGCAACCTTGCTTTATAAAAGACATTTACCAGACATACAAAAATGGAAGTGTTTACTTTTTCTCGAGCAGATCGGCAGTTTGTGTGGAAATCTGCAGATGTTTAATCTCAGGAGTACTCAGAAATTCTATTTTCTTGGCACTACACATGAAAGGAATAAGAGCAAACAAATAAAAAAATCTCCATTTGTAGTTTAGCACCTCTTCCTTCCCTTGACTGTGTGGAGACCTTCTCTCCAAATGTCCTGTCCCTAGAGAGGGCAAAAAACATGTATGAATGCACTTCAGAAGAACATGGAAAAGTACGGAAGAGACCTCTGTAGCCTTCCCAGAATGCTGAGATGGTTTTGACAAGGGTCTTTTTCACACAAGAATGGTAGAGCTTTCAATAAAACCATTGAAATCACCTACACAAGAGAGTTATAGTTATCCTTCCCAGGGATACATCTATTTTGCTTGAAGTTATGGCATTGTTTCAGTCACTCTGTTACTATTGCTCCTGAAAAAATAGTGTCTTTCCATTTTCCTATATCATCCTGAGATTCCAGTATGGGAGCTACTGAATTGGAGATATCAGGAGCCTCTTCTGTCTCATAAAGTCATTCTGAAGACTGAATAATTTTCAAATGGACAGCAGACCAGCTACCACTTTATTGGGTGCATATTTTTTCATTTATACAAGGTATAATAAAAACATACCATGAATATTTAAATTTAAAAACATAATTACAGTAAAGGACTAATTGTCATTAACTCCCCCTCAAAGTACTCCTGGTTACAAACACACTTATTCCCTCATTCTTGGCATTGTCTCAAGCAGTTCTGATGTCCTCTTTCTTGAGTATCCTTGATTCACTATTGTGGATGCTTCAATGTTCTGAATCATTTCAAAACATTTACCTTTCATTATCATTTTGACTTTGAGGAAGAGCCAGAAGTCAGTCACAAGGTGCCAGATCTGGTCAACAAGGTAGATGAGGCACACTATAATGTTTTTGCTTGACAGAAATTGCCTTAACAAAAGCACAGAGCATTGTCATGATGGACAATGAAACTAAAGACACTCATGAAAAAGGACTTCCAGAACTGCTTAAGAAAGTGGTAAGAATTATGGGATAAGTGTGATTGAAGCCAGAGGGGGTGTTCTGAGGGAGATTAATGGCAATGTATCTTTTACTGTAATCAATTTTTAAAATTTAACCACCTACTTTGTTTTTTGATTATACTGCATATATGCTCAGATGATAAGTTTGAAGATTATAGATATGTCCTTATCTCACAGGAAAATGACATGACTTCATACATTTTAACAATATTTACCAAGTACATTGCTTAACTGGATAAGACAATATTTACTTCTGTGGAGTTTAAATTTCAGTGGTTGACAGAATATTATACAGAGGAACTAATAAAATAATTGTAGATAGTGACAAAAGCTAAAGATTTAACAGGGTAATAGAATAATCAAGTGCTCAGAGAAAGTTGCTATTTTGAGTACTTGATTGAAAAAAGAACTTTTCAGAAGAGGGGTCAACTAATCTGGTACCTGTTTCATGAAAATGTGGCATCCAAGTAAAATCTGAGGAAGGCATTCACAGCAAAAGAGACTCAAATGAAAATACCCTGAGAAACAAGTGACCTTGTCATGTTTTAGATAAGGAACTTTACACTACTATAATATGGTATAAATGGGAAAGATATTGAGTCAGAAAAATAAATAAAGATTAAGTTACATACAGAGTTTGTTATCCTTTGAAAAACATGCACAATTTCCTTTGGTAATACATATACTATTTGAAATAACAAATTAACCCTTTGAAAAGCCAGGTAATGACTTATCAAAAGAGATAAAGTATTAGAAGAGTGAGTTTACATTGCTAAATTTCTGCAGACATTAAAGGCTGTCTTATAAGATCAAAAGTGAAATAAATATCTAGGATGAAAACAAACAACTTGAGAGAGTAAGCATTTGTTAAGACATATTTAGCAACGATTCTTCTTTTCTCCTGTCAAAGCCACAAGAGTATCCTTTTTAGATCTTCATCATGAGAATTCAGTGGGGCTCCAAGGGGGAGAACTCAAGACAGCGTGAACCCCACTAGAATGTGGTGACAGTAACTTTGTTACTCTAATGTTGGTGAATTCTCAGCTTCGAAAAACTGGTCAAAACGACCATTTAATTGTTCCAACTATTTGACAGCCCCAGTGTCTTTGGTTCCAGCATTTGTCAGTTTTAAGTGTTTTAACTTTAGTCACCCCCACATGTCTGTCAGCTTGTCCTGCTGTGGGTGCTTGCTTGATGCTGTGATGCTGAAAGCTATGCCATCCATACTGTAGATACCAGCAGGGATACCTGTGGTGGACAGGTTTCAGCTGAGCTTCCAGACTAAGACAGACTTGGGAGAAGGACCCTGCAGACCACTACCTAAACAATTAGTCATTGAAAACCCTATGGATAGCAGAGAAGCACTGTCAAATATGATGCTGTTAAAGGAGCCCCCCATGCAGGAAGGCATTCAAGAAAAAACTGAGGAAGATTTGCCTCCTCAAAGTACAGTTGACCTTAATGACAGGAATGGAGTAAAGGCCCTGGGATCTCCAGTGGCTGAGGTGGCATGACTCAAGATAAGAAGAATAGTGACTACAACAATGGCTCCAACATAAAAAGATATTGTGTGCATGGCATAGTACTGAATAGTGCTTCATTCTGTTATGCTTAGGGTTGCTATGAGTCAGATCTGACTCATCAGCACCTAATAACAACAGGATTTTTCATATGGTAAGGACAGTAACTTCTAATTTATTGCCATGTTGGAGCTGAAACTGGAAGTCATTTTGTTTCTTATGAGATAAGTTAATATCTTGTTATACTTTTCCATTTGGCCCTATTTCTCTGGCACTAAGGTATTCCCATTAAATTTTTGACTATTTTAAAAACATATGTTTAGCATAATAGGTGCACCCTCAAGGAAGCTAAATAAATTATCTCCATATCTTGCAGTTTATTTTTGTCTATTTTTTATTTGCACTTTTTTCTTTTTTCTTCATAGTACAAGATTAATAAAGTATAAACTGATTAATTAATAAAAATAAATGTGTTGATATTGTTATTATGGGCCATTGAGTGGGTGTCCTACTCATAGCAACCCTACATACAATAGGTGAAACACTATTGTCAGTACTTCTCTGCTATTCACAGGGTTTTCAATGGTGGATTGATTTTTGGAATCAATCCAAGTACTAACTCCTGTCCAAGGACTAACCAGACCTGATCCTGCTTAGCTTCCGACATCTAACAGGATCAGATGCCACAGTGCTACAGCTGCAGGCAAAATATAAATGTAGAAAATGTAAATAAGGAAATTCATTACCTATGAGGTAAAAGAATGCCATGCTATAATTTAAATTTTAAAAGTAGCTTTATGTTTGTATTCTTCAAGATATATAGCAAGGAAGCAGCAGAGCGAGGTGGTGCACGCCTGTAATCCCAGCTACTCAGGAGGCGGAGGCAGGAGGATCTTAAGTTCGAGACCAGAGGCAGTCTGCGTAATTTAGCGAGACCCTGTCTCAAAGAGTGAAAAAAAAAAAAAAAAAACATGGGTTGAGGGTGCTGCTCAGTGGTACAGCACTTGAAAAGTATGGAAGCCTGAAGCCCTGGGTTCAACCCCCAGTACCACACACACACACACAAAAAGATATACAGCAAGGAAAATAATCATCTTAAACACTTACAACCTATGCTATAGGCTGAAACAACCCACTAGACGGTGACACCCTTCACACCCAAACATATTGTTGTCACCAACAGAGAGTTTATGACACTTAGTCTAGGAACTGAGTGATGTTGTTGTTGTTGTTGTTAGGTACCCTCGAGTCTGTATCCGACTCATAGCGACCCTCATAGGGTTTTCAATGGCTGTTTCGGGATTGCCTTGGGAGTGGATTGCCAGGTCCTTCTCCCATTTTTGCGGTGCTGGGAATTGAACTCAGGACCTCAGAGACTGCAGCGCAGTGCTCTACCAACTGAGCTAAATCCCAGCCCTGAGTGATGTAGACAGTAGTAATTTCTGTTTATTTAACATAGACCTTTATCATTTGGTGACATTCTCTATAGTTGTAATAAAGTTAATGATAAGCTTTGAAATAACCTTAAAAATAACAAATAAAAACTTAATCCAATGTGAAGTGGAGAGGCAGAAGCAAAATGTCCCCCAAAATTCAGCATTACATGATATATAACATATCCCATTCATCTTCACTTTTTCAACTTAATATAAATACATGTTTTTCCTCCCCCTGATGTGTAGCTAAAGCCAAAGAAGTGATTCTAAAACATAATATTGTTACCACACTCATATTCTGTTATTTGGAGGTATTATAAAAGTTCTGTACATGAACTAAAAGTATAAATTTTAATATTTTAGTCCTTCAGACTCAGTTCAACCTTCATTGTACCTATAATTAAATCAGGCTTCTCCAAAAATACTCATGTTTTCTTAAAATCAATTGGTAAGAGAAAGGCTCAAGATCTCTGCACATACCTAACAAGGAATGAATTCCCTATAAATCACCAAAGTAAGTAAAATATTTTATTTATGAGGATCCAGTTTCTCATAATAAAAGACAATTTGGAAGAGGAATTAACTTTTTCACTGTTAAGTTCTGAATACACTGAAGAATCAATCATACAATTTTAACGTGGGAACAGAAAGTGAAACAATGTGGTGAACTGAGAGGAACTCTGAGATCTACAGTTCAAATCTGGATCTGGCATTATTCACCAGTACAGTTTTTGGGTCTTAGTACACACAAATATAAATTTGAATCAGAAATTGCTAAAATTAATTACTTTTATTCATCCCTTAGATTTATTGGGTTTTTATTTTCATTTCTCCAGTAATATGGGTTCATGTGATAAGACATGTTTTTAAAAGCCAATATTATGCTAGTGTTGTCCACAGTGGTACTTACTTAGATCATGTGTTGATCCTAATAAGTGTGCTGTGAGAGCCACAGTCTAACTTTGATTTCAGATAACAGCTCCATCTAGTGAGTTTCTGTTTGATATTTTCTCTTTGATTTAGGGAAATTGTTATTAAAGAAGAGAAAATAATTTTGATAACTCAGTTGATTTTATTTTATTTACTTTAAAAAGATTCCTTCTTCAATTATCTGCCTGTTTCATGATGCTTCTTTCATGAGAAAAACTTCCAACCTTTTTCATCTTGGACACATTGGTTTTTGTTTGTTTGTTTGTTTTGTTTGTTTGTTTGTTTTGCTTTTTGCTATTGATAAGTTAATTCCCTGATGGACTGGTAATTATCTAACATACATTGATTCGTTCCCTTCTGCTTAAGACAGTTAAGGTGTTAATATTCAAATGCGCCATTTTATTTTTCTTTGTTTTCCTTTTCCTTTCTTTCCTTTTCTTCATCAGGATAGTTGTAAACTGGATACCGTATCTCAACTAATTTCAAGAAAAAAAACACTGGTAGGTCACAGCAAAAACCTGCTTTCTCAGAAATGAATCTGTAGATTCATCTTTTTCTGTCTCCTTAAAAGTGTGCCTCAATCTGAGGCAGTGTGTCCTGCTGGATAAAATCAGGTGTTCTCTGCTTTGTAAATACAATATCCCTCATCAGCAAGTCTCAAGCTCTAGATTTGGTTAAGTAAATAAGCCAGCAAGAAAGACTGCTTCTTTGTATGATTCCAAGTCACATTCTCTTTAATAGAGAGTTATAACACGAAGACTAAGACTACCAAATGTTTTGATCGTCCTCATTGCTTCCATATCTAATATCCTGTGTTAAATCTCCAACAGATAAATAAATAAAATATTGTGGGTGCAAAAAGATCCCATCCTCTTCTAAATTCCTTGAGAAAGAGTTCACTGGCAAAAAGCTTTGAGAAATTAACTCTAGACATTTATCATTCATAGAGTTATGTTTTAATATTACTTATAGCAATATTCACTTTTGATAAAATATCAAGTCAATCTAAATTGTTTATTTGCTTTCATGTATGATTATGTTATGTAAGAGGATATCTCTTTGTATGCATGCATTATAAGCAATCATAAATAACTCAGAGTAAAATCTCTGATATCAATGAAGGTCTGCTATTAGTATTCTATAGCAAATCTTATTATTTCCTCTGTAGAGATCATGACTCAAACAGTATACCTTTAACTTTTTTATCCATTTGGGCTTTAAACACTTGTTTTTAGGGTCTATATTTTTAAAATGTGGTTGAGTGTAAAAATATCCATCAGATTTGTTCTTTTTTAATATAAAACTTCTTTAACGCTGATGGGAAATTCAGTGAAGCTAAATAATTTGAGACAGATATATAATACTAGAACACTTCTCAGGGAGATTTGGTAAGACTTATTATAGAACCAATTACTCTACATAAGTGAATTGTTACCCTGTGGAAATGCTGTGTGGTCATATAAATATTTTTGTTAAGCCACAGGATATTGCTAAGCTATCTTTGCTGCATTGTTGACCATGAAGACTGATCAATACAAGCCACAAGGACACACTTTACTTGATCTATCTTTAGCATTTTCTGGCAACAAAGACCCTACAAGCAAGTTGAACTCATTTTTCTCCCATGATTACTAGCCTATTTGTCTGTTTTGCTTTCACCTCTGCCTTATCACTTTTTCCTGTAAAATCATTCCCTTTGCTTCCTGGTGAATTTAAAAAGCTCCCATAATAGTTGCACATTTTCTTGCTGAGCACTAATTTTAAATTCTGAGGACAGAGAATAGGATTGTTACACCTGATTATAGTGTTTACTTTGGCCTATATGAAGAGTGGGAAGAAAGTAGAGATAAGTGAATCTCAAGTACTTCAAATAATACAAGTAAAGCTACCCCTTTTATGACAATATCTTGAAATACCATAGGCATAGTATTTTGAGTTTATTTTATTTGGGGTCCACTGGAGTTTTTTCCTTAGATCTAATGTAGTTCTCTTTCTAAGGGAGAGAATCAAATTTATAACTTTTTAAATTCTTTTGTATATAGAAACCATATTATTTTCATACATATTTAAGGTCTTAATGACCTAGAAACATGAATATCTTATAAGCTAAGTATAAATATATACCATAGATACTTGCCACTTCCACTTATTTCTTGATCTTCAAAAATTTATTTGACTTAGTCAAATCTAGTACAGTACTTTTATCTTTTGGTCTGTTGCACCTTCAGACTTTAGAGAGATGTTGTTCTTTCAAATTTTCATTAATGACTATTCTTTTCTTTTCTTATCTTTTGGGTAGTGGGGCATTATTAAGGATTGAATTCAGGGCCTTGCGTATGCTAGGCAAGCACTCTACCACTGAGATACACCTCCAGCCATTTCTTATTTTTATTATTGTTTGCAAATTTACACAAAGTTATCCAATCTGGCCTCAAACTTAAAATCATTTTGCCTCAGCCTTGAGTAGCTGGGATGACATGTGTCCACCATGACATTTGGCTACCAATGATTATTTCTGTATCATAATTTTTCAAAGTTTTTACAAATACACACACACACACACACACATACACACACCATTTAAAAGTTTACTTGGACTATAAAATCTATTTTTATTTAAAATGTTATCATACTATCTTTCTCAAAGCCATTTAAAGAATAATTCTTTCATTCTCCTTTGATGCCTCCTACAGCATATAACAGATTCTTGTGCATAATTGATCCAACATGTAAGCTACTTTGTTTTACTGAAAAATACATTTTCTTCTTGTTGCCATCAGTGCTAACCACACCACACCATAACTATCCTCTGTCACACTTTGTTGGTACTGTCTTAATGAAATACCATGCTATATAGAACTCCTAAGAATAGCTGTATCTCATGATTGCCAATCAGATCTGTTTGGAAAGCAACTTGGTATATTTCAAGGAATTTTAAAAGTTCATGGGTCTACTTGGAGGTGGGTTAAAGTGGTTCATGTAGATCCCACCCATTTTCAGAATGTGTCAAGTTGCCTGTTATAAATAAAAATGAATTGCACATACATCCAAATTTTGCAATGAATCCAAGCAAATTTAACAGCTTTTGTTAAGCAAAAGTGGCATCTGCCATAACAACTCCCACAATAACACACAAACTGCAGGCAAAACTTTCGTGCTCCAATGTGTATGTTTATATCTTAGAATCTGCTAACACTTCTCAAGCAGAAAACATTTGCTGTTGAAACAAATAGTTCCTTGATAAATCTCCAACTGGGCTGCAAAGACACTGACAATTCTGTTGATTTTAGGAACTATCATCAGTCATGTCTCATCTAAGTAAAACTGTATTCATTTCCCTTTTTCCTTGTGGGAACCCTGTTGTACCAATAATATTTTTTAAATAACCCACCCTCCACATTTAATGGCATTTGATTGTACCTGGGTCTATTTATTGATTCTTAGTTCCATATCACTGTTCTGTTTATGTGGTATAATTACACTGATTTGTTTACTGTTACTTTATTGTATGTCTTACTATCTTCCTTGGTAATATAACCCCTAATCATTTAACATTTTAGATACAAAATCTACTTTTCAAATATAACATTAGTCAGTATTAAAGACAATTTTCCTTGTCAATAAATACACAAGTATGTCATCGATTGTAGACTGAATAAACAGCAGATATAGTGTAATTCCTTATTGCAACAACAAAAGAGTGACACATTGGAAATGACTATTAGAAACACATTCTACAATATAAATAAAATATTAGCACAGAGTACTCTACGTGACTAGCTGATAGTAGGAGTAGATTTATCTTTATTTTGTATTGCTTTTATTTTACAATTATTTGTTTATTTAAGTATGTGATCTTTTTTAAAACATATTTTCTCTTCCTAAACCCACATTGACTCCCTTTCTCTAGATCAAATCATTACTTTTTTTAGCATAGGATTTTTCTCTCCACTTGGAGAAAAAATTGTAAGAAAAATGATTTACACTATACTTAGAATATGTATGATACACTAAAAGAAAATTTAGTAGAATAGTTTGGCTAAAGCGAATTGTTCATATAAGACAAGAATGAGAAGCAATATAGGATATATCAATAAACAATAAATTGAAGACCATTTTTAATGTTGGGCCAGTGTTTTACTAAGAATTCTTTAGATGAAGGAGGTTAACAAAGAGATTAAAGTGGTAACTGACACCAACGTGTTTAATATGGACTAGGTGAGAAAGAAAAAGGAGGTTGGCATAGCAACTAAGACATTACCAGAGTCCTCTAATTACAATT
>VMDO01019439.1:0-39708 GCA_007922755.1 Pedetes capensis | reverse complement strand
AATGGAATACTATTCAGCAATCAAGAAAAATGAAATAGGGTCATTTGCAGCAAAATGGATGGAATTAGAGAAAATTATTTTAAGTGAACGAACACAAGCTCAGAAAGAGAAACAACACATGTTCTCACTCATATGAGAGAGCTGACTCAAAGTTACAAGAAGGAAAAATCCTACTCAAAGGTCAGATCACATTAAAAGGTGGGGAGGGAAGATAAGAATGAGGTCCATATAAATGGACTAGAAATTGCATGTAATTGTTCTAACAAGATAGAAACAAAGACCACTACAGGAAAAGTTTCTATCTTAAACAGAAATGGAACCCAAGGACATATAGAAAAATACTATATAGTAAAAGATAGAGAAGACTTGGATGGCAAACTTAGATAGGAAGGGGGGGAGGGGGGAAACATAGAGGAGGGTAAGGGGTAACCTATATGAATAATGCTTATCAAATTGCATATATGAAAATTGTCACAATGAAAAGCATGTCAAAATGAATCACATTATGATGTACATTAAAAATGTCTAATAAAAAAAAAGAAAAAAAAATAAATTTCAAGTGTTCTTACCAAAAAAATGCTAAGTAAGTGAGGCGGTGGATTTTTTTTTTATTTAATCATTCCAGTGTACATATATATAATACTTTGTATCTCACACACATACAGTTACAACTTTCCCAATTATAATAAAATTAAAAATTTCTAAGTTGATCCTTTCTGATCACTATAAGTGGATAGCTGATTTATTATTTCAAGAACTGTTTATGTAAAAGTGAAGCAGAACAGTTTGAAAAGTTGATTTTAACAAGAAAATCATTAAATGTATGTAGTTCTCTACCTAATTTGTTATCCAATGATCCTAAGAATTATTCTATGTCTCCTTTATAAACTAAGAGAGGAAACAATAACATGTGGGAATCAGCCTTAAATCTGAAATCTCCTCAATCATCATCATATTCATAAATTCTCATTTCCTTGATGCAGACTCCATGATGGTTAGTATGGGCAACAATTCTCAGTCAGGGCAATAGAAAAGGTTAAACAAATACACACATACATGCACATGCACACATGCAATATGTAAATTAGGCCTGTTAAAAGATTACATGGAATAAAAACTTCATTTCATGAGCTGAGAAATTCTGAATCTTATTGCATAGTTTTTTCTCCCATTTTTGTTATAAAGAGTTTCCCTTGAATACTTCAGACAAGTAAGATACTTGAATGCAGAGTTCTCCTTTTCCCCCGGGATAATGTAGGAACATTATGTTAAGAAGCCATTTCTACAGGAAAAAAAAAAAAGTACAAAAGGTACACTAGAGACTAGAAACAGAGAAATTTAAACTGAGTGGATATAATTCACAAATCAATTTTTTAGTCTAAATTACAGTGCTATGTCACATGTTACCAGTTGTTTCAATAATAACTATGATCAATCAAAGAGAAAAATGTTGTTCTAAATTCTCCAGAATGACTGGGATTGTTATATTTCACATTTAAAAGAATTACTGCAGTTCTGAATTTCAAAGATAATTTCATTTTCACAGAACTCTCTACAAAATGCTGATAGTCACATGGACTACAATCCAAATGCAAAGAACTGCCTAAATGTCTCACTGATAGAAAATACATATCAGTCTTTGCTCTGCTATTAATTTTAGCCTGAATACTTTTGTGATAAATACTATGTATGCGCACACCCTCCCTGCTTCTTTCTTTCTTCTTTTCCTTTCTCTCTTGTTTTCTTTCTTTCTCTTTCTTTCAGTACTTGGGTGTTGAATTCAGGGCCTCCTGTATGCTAGGTAAGTGGTTTACCACTAACACTGAGCCACACCTCCAGCCCCTTTATTTTATTGTATTTTATTTTATTTTTGACAGAGGGTCATGTTAAGTTGTGCAGGCTGTCTCTGACCTAAAAATCTTGCCTCAGCCACATGAGTCACTGAGATCACAGGTATGTGCCACATCACCCCCTTTCTTAAAATATGGATTACAGTAGGTATTGAATTATTTTTTCATTACAATGGTATCTACCCTTTTTTTTTAAGTAATTAATTCTTTATCATTTTCATGACTGAAAAAAATCAGCCCATTTTGAGTTAGCTGAATAGACAGCTCCTGCATTAATTGAATCAGCATATTCTTTTGTTCAAATCAATATCAACTGGCTACAGTTTTTAAAGACCTTGAAGGAATTTTTTATCTAATTGAATAGCTCATGTAAACCAGGTGTGGTGCCACATGCCTTTAATCCCAACAATTTAGGAGGTGAAGGCAGGAGGATCACAAATTCATGGCCAGAGGCAGCATGTGTAACTTGGTGATACTTTGTCTCAAGATTTAAAATAAAATAAAATAAAAAACAGGCTGTGGGTACAGCTCAGTGGTAGAGTGTTGGCTAAGTATGTGAGAGGCCCTGGATTGAGGCCCCCAGTACTGCAGAAAGAAAAAAAAAAAAAAAAGGGAAAGGAAAGGAAAGGAACGGAAAAAGAAAGAAAGAAAGTTCATGTAAAAGAATTTAAATTAAGATGATTCATTTTATTCTTTCTTTTGGTATAATGTCCAAATATATTTACAACTAATAATATACTACAACAAATTTAAAAGTAACTGAGTGGAAAGCTAAATTGCTGGTCCTAGGAGTTTTTGTTTCTGTTTTTGATTTTTTGGTGGTACTTTGGGGTTGAACCAAGGGCCTTGCACTTTTCAAGTGCTCGACCACTGGGCTGCACCCCCAGCCCACTGTTTATTTTTTATCTTGAGATGGGGTCTTACTAAATTATATAGGGTGCCTCTGGGCTCAAACTCCTAATCCTCCTGCCTCCCCTTCCTGAAATGCTGGGATTATAGATGTGCATCACCGCATTCAGCTCAAGTATTTTGTTTATAAATTAATTTTTTTTCCAGCACTAGAGGCATGAACCCAGGGCACTCCACCACTAAGCTATACCCCTAGGGTATCCCTTTTTTATTTTTTTAATTTTGAGATAGGGTCTCGCTCAATTGCCCAGGCTACCTCTGGCCTTGAACTCAAGATCCTCCTGCCTCTGCCTCCCAAGTTTCTGGGACTACAGGTGTGTGCCACTATACCCGACTACACCTACCCTTGATATAAATTTTGGTCAATTAACAATTAAAAGTTAACAAAGTATGAGGCAGTTTAGCCTCAGTAACATAATAAGTATACCTCTTTTTTTTTTCAGAACAAAGTAAATCATTGCATTTTTTCCATGTTCAAAACATAAGAAGAATCCATTAGAAAATAAACTAAGGAAAGTATAAAAGACTTTAAATTATTCCACCAGACCACAGCACTAAAATGAAGCACATGTACCCCCAATTATAATCTATTCTAAGTATTCAAGACAAAAATCCACAATCTCACATGCCAGACCATTAACAGGAAATCATGAGATCTCCATTTAAAAAAAAAAAATCCTTTCACTGGACAGTGCTGGCAAAGCTATACAGCATGGTATCTTTAAAATATCTTAAAACCATGAATATAACTGCTACCTAGCTGACAAGGAACATACTTTATGACTCAGACTCTCTCTTATCCTCATGGTCAAACTAATTTGGTTATTCCAAAAAAGTGAGATGGAGGTTATGTAACAACTACAATATTTTTCCATTCTATTAAATAACTGCAGCCATACTACTGTGACACCCAATTCCGTCAGATCTCAGAAGCTAAGCAGAGTCAGGCCTGATTAGTACTTGGATGGGAGACTGGCTGGGAACACCAGGTGCTGTAGGCTTGGGAGATGAACACAGCAACCCACTCCCAAAAATCAGTGGGTCATTGAAAACCCTATGAATAGCAGAGAAGCACTGACAATAGAGTTTTGCCTGTTATACATAGGGTTGCTATGAGTCAGATACCTACTTGATGACACCTAACAATAACAAAATTAAATGACTGCCATGAGGTGAATTCTTTTTCTTGATGTGTACTGGGGACTGCACAGGTCCTTGTGCATGCTAAGCAAGGCTCTATCACTGAGCTATAGCCCCAGCCTATGATATGAATTTGTGAAGTATTAGGAGTAGTCATATAATGTTATATGTTTTCCTCAGAAATAATGTTTTCCTCAGACAAATTAACCAGATTTTCAGTATGGAAGTATAGTTAAAACATTATGCTACGTGAAATAAACCAGTCAGAAAAGGACCAATATTATCTGGGATATGTTGAATATGCAAACTCATAAAGACAGAAAATAAAATAGTGGTTACCAGGGGCTAAGGTGAGGAAGGAATGGGCACTGCTTAACAGGCACAGAGTTTCTGTTTGGGATGATGAGAAAGTTCTGGAAATGGATAGTTAGAAATAGCTGTATGACATGGAGAATGTACTTAATGGCACTGACTTTCATACTTAATTGGGAGGACCTGGCAACCCCCTCCCAAAAATCAATCTGCCATTGAAAACCCTATGAACAGCAGAGAAGCACTGACAATAGTGTTTCCCCTGTTGTACAGAGGGTCGCTATGAGCTGGATACTGACTCCACAGCACCTAACAACAACATTCATACTTAAAATGGTTAAAATGGTGAATTTTATAGTATGTGTATTTTAACACCAAAAAAAAAAAAAAAAAGAAAAGAAAAGAAAAAGACAATGACAAAAAAAATCTATTCCTGAAGCACAACTCTATCAACAACTTCCAGTATTTTACTCTTCTTGACTAAGCCCTTAGATTCCCAGAGATTGTTTTAGATCTTTCTTCAAACCTCTTCAGGTTGATCCTTTTCTCTTGTCATGCAAAAAATAAACCAAAAAAAACAACATTTTCACTTCTCATTAAATGGAAGAACATCTAGTCTTTTTATTTTTCCCCAATGTTGGGGGTTTGAACCCAGGGCCTCACTCATGCTAGGCAAGTGCACTACTCCTGAGCTGCTTTTCCAGCTCCATTTTGTATTTTTCACTCTGAGACACAGCCTCACTAAATTATGCAGGCTGCCTATGACCTTGAACTCTCAATCCTCCTGTCTCAGTCTCTCAAGCCACTGGGAGGACAGGCAAGTGCCATGGTGCCTGGAAGAGAAGATATAGTCTTGAGCTACATGTTTATCCTCCTTTCAATTTAAATATCTGTTATCTGTAGACATATATTCTTAGCTCTCCTTCTTGTCTCCTCCTTGCTAAACCTGTTCTCCAACTACTGGACACCTTCCCAGCTTCAATATTTATTCTTTCTTTTTAAGAGGATTTTTAATGTCTTTTCTCCTTCCATTTTGCCAGTTAATAAGGAGGGTTACAAAGTCAGGAAAGGTTATTCTGAAGTTGAGTCAACTAAAAATCATTGCCAAATGGATAATATTTATGGAAATAATGTACCCTAAGAGAAATGACTCATAAATGGGGGGTTCTAGATCCTTTTTCTTCGAGCTGTTGTGATGCTATGAAAAGGTGAAATCATGAGGTATGTCTGACTCCTAATCATGGTGTTTATTAAATGTATAACTTCAGGAAACTCATTTAACCCCTCTGTAGCCTCAATATTTTATGGGAAAAACTGATAAAAACTTGACAAAGATGTCTTAAGGATTAATAAAATAAGTATTTAATTAATGTTTAAATCAGTTCTATACATGAAAAAGACCAAGGTATATTATCAAAATGTGTGCTATTTTGAAAGAAAGAAAAATTAACTGTCATATATGAAATAGTAAAGTCTGTGGTTAATGATGAAAGAATTTAAAATTACTGTATAATCTGTCAGAGTTCATGTGGTACATGCATGTCCATATGTATGAAAGAAGGAGAAGAGAGAGGCAGATGGTAGGAGGGGAAAACAGAGACTTACAGATATAATTAGCTAAGATGAGTAATCTTAATGCTAGAAAAGCATTCTAGCATTTGTACTAATGTAAAAGGCCTAACTTTCCAAGCTCTATTATGGCCTGGATGAAATACCTTCAGGATCATCTAACTCTTTTTTTCTATAAATCATGTATTCACAAAATAATCTTCTGATGACTAATTAAGTTTCTTGAGTAAATTAAAAATTAGATGCTGTAAATAGCAGGCCTAAATATCTATGTATATGTGAATATTTATGAATATTTGTGTTTCCATTTTATATGCATATATGTAGCATATAATAATAAAGATATGTTACTATAAATTAGTACTAATAATTATAAGGGCAACAATAATAAAAATTATAGTTACTAAGAATTTCAATGTGCAAGGTCCTATGATATGCTACACTTAATTTTACATTATATTGGTCTTCTCTGAATTTAGATTTATCATTTAATCTTGCCAAAGAACCCCATAAGCTAGATACCATGATTATCCTCATTTAATTGAGATGGAAGCTAACAGAAATGATCAATTTGCCTCAGGGCACATAGCTGGACATAAAACTGGAAATCAAACTTCTCTTCCTCTGGCTCTTTGTTCTTAACTCCCATGCTTTGCAGAAACTGTTTTAATAATTAAGAAGTTTGGTTAAGGAAAGTTAATCCCACAGACCATGAGCAATTCTGAGTGACAACATTACTTTGGTTCTTTTAAAGTTCTTTCCAATATATTCAGAGGGTCTCTGATTAATATGCTCTGCTTCTTAAAAGAAACAAGCAAAAAAGAAAAGTAACAATAAGGGAAGAAAATTAGGTCAATCTTGCACTCATAATAGTTTTTTCTCATCTCTTCTCTTCAAGGAAATTCATTCATCCATTAAGCAATCATTTATTATATATTATTTATTTTTATAGTCTAATGTCAGACTCTGCACTAGGTACCAGAGACATAAAGATGATCCCTATGCTTGGTCGCTTATAGTCTTAAAGAAGTAGCAAGTTTAAAGAAGAATCTACAAGATTAACTTCTTCAAATTCTACAATGATGAATTCTTCAATAATTATTATTAATAATAATTCAATTATAGACTCACACCAACCACATACTGTTCTAGTTTTCTGACTGCTAACGACTTTTAAATGGTAAAACAAAAGACTTGCATGTATTCTTTTAGAGAAAGTAGGACTCCACACTGGAACCACTGGTAAAGTTTTCATATTTTAAGATTCCATTATCATATGGTGGGCTGGGATTTAGCTCAGTTGGTAGGGCGCTGCTCTGCAGTCTCTGAGGTCGCGGGTTAGATTCCCAGCACCCCAAAAATGGAAGAAGGACGTGACAATCCACTCCCGAGGCAATCCTGACACAATCAGCCATTGAAAACCTTACAAGGGTTGCAATGAGTCAGACACACTCGATGGTACCTAACAACCAACAAACAATTATCATATGGGGGGCTATGGTTAAGTTCGTTTGGTAGAGTGCTTGCTCTGCACTCTGAAGCCCTGGGTTTGATCTCTATCACCAAAAAAACCCACAAGGACCTGGCAACCTACTCCTGAAACAGTCTGGAAACAATCAGCCATTGAAAACCCTGTGAATAGCGGAGAAGCACTGACATTGTGCTGGGAGTGGTTGTATGTCAGAGAGTGTTTTGTTCTGTTGGACAGAGGGTTGCTATGAGTTAGACCTGACTCAATGGCACCTAACAGCAACAACAACATTATTATATGCTGTCAAGTGTCAAAACATTTTTATCTTATAACCTCAAGCTTCTAGTAAAGTGTCTAACACATAGCAGATAATTAATGGTGGCTTGGCAAATAACATAAGAATCAAAAGAAACAACACATATCTCCTTAGAGAAAAATTGCCCAGTCATATAAAGTTATTCTAAAATATACTTGAGAAATACAATGCATCATTTTTAATGAATGAATATGTAGCAAATTTATATGTATATTATTTTGACATAAAATATGTTGATATACAAAATGAAAGCTGAAAGCTAAAGTTTTGGTATGATCTAAATAAGGTAAAGATTATCAGGGTCTGAATAAAATTGAGCCTGCTGCCATACTACTGTGGCATCCATTCCCGTCAGATCTCAGAAACTAAGCAGGGTCAGACCTGGTTAGTACTTGGTGGGAGACTGCTAGGGAACACCAGGTGCTGGAGGCTTGGGAGAAGGACCTAGCAACCTACTCCCCAAAACAATCAGGTAGCAAAAACCCTAAAAATAGCAGAGAGGTAGGGAGGGAGGGAGGGACGAAGAGAGATTGAGAAAGAGAGAGAGGAAGGCAGGCAGGTGGGCGGGGACTCATGAGCGAATCTGGATGCACATTCTAAAAACCAACAATAATCTACCACATGAATCATGCTGTAGTCCGAAATAATACCACACTGGTATATTACATCTGCCAATCCCACATCAAATGAAAAAAGACATTAAAATATATTATTAAATCACTGTACTACATAAAAGAACAGAAATCAGTTTCTTTAAAGAGGAAGAAGGGCAATTTCATTAATACTGATGAACTAGGTTTGGCACTGAAAATTCTGTCAAATATTTTAGATGGTAATAAAAAATCAGTCAAGCAGTTTATAGTTTAAAAAGTGAATAATCATTTATATTGTATTCTATCGGTTACCAAAATGAGTCTTAACCAATATTTTCAATATTACAAGTAATTTAAAAAATAACTACAGAAACTCAGAGCCTCCCCCTATTGATGCTCTAGAAACAAGCAGTCCTAAGTATTTAATTTCAAAGAGAAAAAGAAGTATATTCTCCATTCAGAGTAGGAATTCCTTCTTTGTTTTTTTCAGTACTGGGAGATTGCACCCAGGGTGCTCCACAACTGAGCTGCACTCCCAGCCCCACGCTTTTTCTTATTTTTTACTTTGAGACAGGGTCTCACTAAATTGCACAAGCTGCCTCTGGCCTTAAACACTTGATCCTCCTACATCAGCCTCCCAAGTCACTAGGATTACAAATGTGTGGTATAGTGCCCAGAGAGTACAGTTCTTAACCCTGAGCCCACAGATAAGCTTCAGGGGATCCTTGAATGATCTAAAATTGCATACAATTCTGGGAATGTATTCATTCTTATTTGATGGCAGGGCCTGAGGGGGATGAGTGGTCCACAGGTCCTAAGCTTCCATCTTAAAGGAATATGCTATCTAGAAAAGATTTGAAAATTTTTAAACTTGTTTCCTTGTGCTTTCAATCTATGAAAAGTCTAAGTAAAAGGCCAGGAAAAAAAAAAATGGAACAGCTATCTACTCAACTGTAACCAACTGAGCTAAACCCCAGCCCATATAGAAATTACCATTCTCTAATTTTATTAAGTTAAAGTCATCAAATAAGAAGGAAATGACAGTAGGCTTATTTTAAAAATACAAATGCTCTCTCCCTGTTAAGTTCACCATCACTCCCCCAAAATTCAGAACTTAATATTATCAAACAAAAGGTCAAAAAACTTAACTAAAGTTTTAACTAACAGAATAAACAGTCCTTTGTTCAACTAGGAAGGTAAAAGGTCAAGTCTGATAATACCAAGGTTCCTGTGAGAAGATGATGCATAATTACTGAATCATATAAATAAATATATACTAAACAGTTGTTGTTGTCGTTATCATCGTCATCGTTGCTGTTGTTGTTGTTGTTAGGTGCCATTGAGTTGGGTCCGAATCAGTGACCCAATGTACAGCAGATGAAACACTACCTAACACTGTGTAATGCTGGGCACTATGTCTGTGTTTCTCTGCTATTCATAGGGTTTTCAATGGCTGGCTGTTTTCAGGATTGTTTCAGGAGTGGGTAGCCAGGTTGTTCTCCCATTTTTGCAGTACTGGGGATTGAACCCAGGGCTTTAGAGAGCGCAGAGCTACATCAACTGAGCTTAACTGAGCTAAACCATCTCCCCTTATCCATGCTTTAGCTTTCTGTGGTTCAGTTACCCACAGTTAGCTATCATCTGAAAATATTAAATGAAAAATTCCAGAAGTAAGCAATTCATAAGCTTTAGAGTGTGGGCTATTCTGAATAGTGTAATGAGATAGCATCCATCCACTCAGTGCTTCCTGAGATGTGAATCATCCATTTGTCCAGTGTATCCACACTATATGTACTACCCAAGTATTAGTCACTTAGAAGCAATCTCAGTTTCCAGATGGACTGTCTTATGCTAGTAACCTCTATGTAGTAGTTTAAGAGTAAGTCCCAATTCTGCATTATTCTCCTCACATCATCTTATTGTGTAGGCACCACATCATCACGAGAAGGATGAGTACAGTACAAAAAAAATATTTTGAGAGAGATCACATTCACATAACTTTTATTATAATATGTTGTTATACTTGACCTATTTTGTTACTGGTCATTGTTAATCTCTTACTATGTCTCATTTATAAATTGTCATTTAGTATATATTACCGTAAGTATATATGTATATGTAAACTATCATAAGTACTATGTATTGGAAAAAACATAGTACATAAAGGGTTTTGTACTATCTAAGGTTTTAGGAATCCACTGAGGGGTGTTGGAACATACCCCTGAAGGTAAGGGTGCACTACTATACAGTGTCATATGCAATAAATATGTTATATATAAATATATAATGTAAAATAATAAACTATGTTTATCAGATTAGGTGTTTAAGGGCCTTTTTTTTTTTTTGCATTAAGGAGGATGAGAGTGCAAGCCGTACCACTGTGGCATCTGATCCAATCAGCTCTTGGAAGCTAAGCAGAGTCAGGCCTGGTTAGTTCTTAGATGAGAGACCACCTGGGAACACCAGGAGCTGCAAACTTGGGAGAAGGACCTGGCAACCCACTCCCAAAAAACAACCAGCCACTGAAAACCATATGAATAGCATAGAATTACTGACAATAGTGTTTTGCCTGTTGTACATAAGGTTGCTATGCGTTGGACACTGACTTAATGGTACCTAACAACAACAATAAGAAGGATGAATGCAGGGCCTTGCCCATAATGGGCAAGCACTCAACCACTGAGTCACACCTATAGACCCTTTTGTTTTATGTCTCAATTTTGAGACAGAATCACACTAAGCTCAGCAGGCTGTCTTTGGCCTCAACCTCATGATGCTCCTGTCTCAGCCTCTCAAGAAGCTAGGACTATAGGCATGTGCCACCACATTCAACTAGGATCATTTTTTAACAAAGAGGATTTCAAATTTGCCTTTTCTTGTCTCTGAACCCTCTAAACCTAACAATATATTTAAGTTAATTTAAACAATTATAATAAATAGTTGCTATACAAAAAGATGCCATTGAAAACCCTATGAATAGCAGAGAAGGACTAACAATAGTGTTTCGCCTGTTGTATGTAGGGTCGCTATGAGTCAGATACCAACTCAATGGCACCTAGCAACAATCATACAAAAAGATATGATATTTTACAGAAAATGATTACAAATAATGATTAAACAATTAAAAATATATAACTCTAACGTGGGGCTGGGATTTAGCTTGGTTGGTAGAGCACCGCTCTGCAATCTCTGAAGTCCCGAGTTCAATTCCCAGCACCGCAAAAATGGGAGAAAGATGTGGCAATCCACTTCTGAGGCAATCCCAGAACAATCAGCCATTGAAAACCCTGTAAGTGTTGCTATGAATTGAACATAACTCACAGCACCTAACAATAACAACTCAAAAGTAATGACTATAAAGATGCTATCTCAAGATCCAGGAAGTCTACCTTCGTGGCTTGTGCATGTAATCCCAGCACTTGGGAGGCTGAGGCAAGAGGATTGCCAGTTCAAGGCCAGACCCTTTAACAAACAAACAAACAAATAAATATGAATAAATCACTCTGAACAAAGGAGAAAAACTATAATTAGCCCACAAATCCAAGCTCCATTTCCATTAATCATTTCACAATGGTTGTTCTCAGTACAGTGAGGGTAATAGAGAACTGAGAAGTATAACTGATTTCCTGGAATCTCATGGATTGAGATACACATTTTACTGAAGACTTTTCCTCATAAAAGTTTGCTATTCTGCAGCTGCAAACCATGAGACCCAAGAGACAAACCTCCTGTCCTCCAAGAATACCTCTGCATTTTTTATTTCTCTAGCTACAATTTATTTTAAAGAGTACAAACTGGTATTTAGCTCTTTAATGACCATTATTCCATGGAAATAAACTTTCCACATTTTTTAATACATGTTGGCATCAATGATGTCCTATTATGATTTGTGAAAATTGAAAATGTAAAAGGTCTAGTAACACTGTAGGCTTTTCCAATGATAAAAAGTACCAGGTAAGAATGAAATCCTTAAAGGCTTCTTAACTCTTAACTTTAAGATACACAATGTGTGTGGAAGCAGGGGGCATGTCCTTCCAAACAATTTTACTAAAGATACTCCAGACAAAGCAGAAAATGTCTTACTTATCTTTGATCTCTCTCACAAATTATACAATTATAATCAGTAAAAGAGAATGCTCTTCCCAAATAGTATAGGAATTATCTTTTATTCCTCTTCTATCACAAAATTTGCTAGGTAGAAGTCCATGCAAGAAAAGAAATCTACTAGATTCTTCTACTGAAAAGTTTAAATTATGTGGTTTTTTTCATTCTACCAAATGTTATAGCCAAAAAACATTTTTAAAACACCAACTAACCATAGCTATGAAAAAAACTGGGACCAGGCACCATGGTACACTGTAATCCCAGTAACTCAGAGGCTGAGACAGAAAGATCAGGAGTTCAAGGACAGAGGCAGCCTGAGCAGTTTAGTGAGACCCTGCCTCTAAATAAATAAATAAATAAATAAATAAATAAATAAATAAATAAGAGGTTGAGGGTGCAGCTCAATGGTAAAACACTTACCTAGCATGAGTGAGGCATTAGGTTCAACTCCCCAGGACTGAAAAGTTAGGAATTATACCTGGCATATATAGGGCATATAGAATACGACAGATCTATCTTATACCTATTATCAAGACTCCATGAAGGTGTTGGTTGGCTATGCTGGAAACAAATTATATAATAGAGACCATGCATCATTTAGTTTAAGCAGAACTAGATCCTTAAATCACGGAGTGATTTGATTAAAGGATTAAAATAATTATAGTACCTTCCTTATGACTTGTTAGGGACACAGCAAAAGTCTTAAGAGTTTTTTCTTTCAGACAAAGAAATGGATAAGAATTGTTTCTCAGAAAATATTTAAAGAGTTTTTTGAATTACGGTGCTATAAACAAGGTCAATTTCTAGCTGGTATCATTTTTTTCCTAGTTCAGAGAGATTTTGATGGTGGCCCTTTTCTAGGGCTATTACTTAAAGCAGTCACACCATCTCCAAAGTACAAAAAGCCCTTCTAGGACACAAGTACTTTTTCTTTTTCTTTATTTTATTTTATTTTATTTATTTTTGACTATAACAATAGATCCTACTCTTCAGAATATTATGTTTTAGAGAAAGATACCCAAAAAATCAAGATCCATATGTACTCAGGTGCAAGGAGTGTTTAAAACATAACGAAGTCTTCCCTAGTGGAAAGATACCCAAAAATCATATGTACTCAGGTGCAAGGAATGCACTAGGGAAGACTTCATCTTCCAGTATGTTTTGTTTTTCTTTCTCATATCGTTGTTTTGTTTTGTGGTGTTGGAGATCAAACCCAGGGCCTTGCGCATGCTAGGCAAACGCTCTATCACTGAGCTACACCCTCTGCTCTTTCTTCTGCCCTAATAGTACTTTTGAATCAACCCTGTATCAATATACTTTGCAACTCACAGTTAAAGAGATTAGATTTTGCTGGACCAGGCAAAGGGTTCCAAGGCCGGGGAAAGAGGAGTAGAAAGAACTTCCCAGACTGTGCAACCCAAGAGCTGTCTTTTCTATGTTACTGTGACAAACCACCTCTTTGAAATGTCTTTTTTTATGTCACTGTGACCTCAAGGGTTTCTACAGTCAGTTGCTTAGTTACCTCACTGACCACTATCCCAAGTATAACAGCCTTGCTTTCTTAAGGTGACCCCTAAACTTTGAAAAATATATTTTGCTTACATGCTGAGATCTTTTCCCTCTAGATATTTTGCTATACCTTCCACCTCTCTCCTCCTTTCCCTGCTCTACAAGCTACTGCTTGATGTCAGATCTCAGCTTTGACTTTGGTGGCTCCAGCTCCAGCTTTTGGACTTTACATGTGGTACCTGGCCTTTATGCAGCCCTTTAGTGTTGGTGCTTTCTGAAATCTGTCATCACTCTGCCCCCTCGCTCTTCCCAGGCAGCTCCCTGACGCTGATCATCAGTGCTATGAGGCAGAATTTTTCTCACTTGAGGCTGTTATTGTTGTTAGAGGTGGGGAGTACTTTAGAATTTAAAGATTTGTTTGTCTTCTAAAAATGGAATTTATCCAGTTTCTTTTCTTTTCCCTGTTGTTGTATATGTTTCCAGGAGGAAAAGGAATGGGTTTTGATTCTAAACTACAAACTGTAGACTTTGGCAATAACATGAAGCTGGCATAGCTTTCCTCTGAAAGAGGAATCTGAAAGGTAGCTAGAACACAAATTTCACTTCGTCAAAACATATAGAATCATATTATTCATATTTATTTAATGAATGACTTGCCAGTCTCTGTGACATCTAAAGAAAAGAAGATAAAATCTTAGTTTATAAATATTTATCTTAAAATATTATGGATATAAAGGTAGAAGAGAATAATGTTCTATGCTAAGACACTAACATTTTTCAAAATGAGAAGGATTAACAGAGCAAAAATATAAAGAAAACATGGCCAACATGTGTACAACATCTGAATGGCTTTTAGAACGTAAGTTCTGGTCATCATATATATATATATATGCACACACACACACACATATATAATATGTATTACAGCTTTTAAGATCATATATATCAGTGCTTTCCATAAATGCAAGCCATATATATTTTAAAATTCTATTAGCAAATTTTTAAAATATGAAATTAATTTTAATAATATATTTCATTTAGCTGAATATTCCAAAATACCATCATTTCAGCATGGTAATAAATACTAGTTATTCATAAGATATTTTACAGTTCCTTTTTCATATCAAGTCTCCAAAATCTGTTGTGTATCACACACTTATAGTACATCTCATTTCAGACTAACCATATTCCAAGGCTCAATAGCTGCATGAGGTTAGTGGCTACCATATTAGAAAATACAAATACATAATAAGAAAACTATTTGTTCATTTAGAGAGATGACTTGAACAAAAATTCTCACAGAATCCTAACAAAGAATAAATTCTATTGCACCTCAAGTTAGAATTTGTTGTACTCATTATAGCCAGAAGCAGAAAGTAAACTGCTAATGTATTTCCTGTCCCTGAGAAAACTGTCTAACAAACTGGGGTAGGCCTAGCCTTTGTAACCAAAACCTATCACTAGACATACAAAAGAAAAGCTAGAGATGATATCCAATAAGCAATCATCTTTGAGCCCAGAGGTATATCCTCCTTATAGAGAAAGATTCCATTCTAATCTCCTCTCTATTTGATTTATATCACACAGGTAATCTCATCACTTGTAAACCTTGAATCTTTATAATTTCTGATACACACATAAACCTCACACTTCATTTAGCTTACTTTTAAAACCAACAATTTTAGCTATGTCTTACAGTTAGCTTACTATTTCTTTATTACATATTTGTCCCATTGTCTTGTATATTGGTATACTAGTCTTGTATAAAAATAGGCATATTCCAAGTAGAAGTTATACCATATACCATAAATAGCATATTGTTTATATACAAATGAATGAAATTAAAATTGCTTAGTGATTCTTTGAAAGTTTTTGTTTTTCTTTCAGAAATATACTTAGAATGACCAATCTGTTAAGCAAGTTTCTCTACAAAGTCAATATAAAAGTAACATTTACTCAATTTGTGTAACACCACATTGCAACTTCCAAGAGTCTTATCTAAAATAACAAAGTTTTATTATATACAGGTACTTACTGCACTATGTCATTTAAAGGTTAAAACTATTGCCTTTATTTGCTTCAAAAAAGGAATTTATAAACAAAAGATGACATTTACATTAAAATGGTTGTTTTACTTATTAAACACTAGATTTTGTTGTTCAGATCTTTTCCAAATATAATATTTGAAACTCTCTTTTTAAAATACTGCCTTGCAACCACATAGATCTGAATGGTTAAGTACAATCTGTCCATAACTACTGGTAAATAGAGATATAGACTGAATCATTTCTGAAAGGACACATTTCCTTTGAATACTAAATCCACAGCACTATGCCAGGCATGATGGCGCACATCTGCAATCCCAGTGAGCTGGGAGGCAGAAGCAGGAGAATCACAAGTTCATGGCCAGAAGTAGCCTGTGTAACTAAGAAAGATTGTCTCAAGATAAAAAATATAAAAGGGGCTTGAGAGTGCAGCTCAGTGGTACAGTGATTACAAAATATGCACAAGGCAATGGGTTCACCTCTTGGTACCACACACACACACACACACAAATAGAAAATAAAAAGTAGAAATAAATCTACAGCACTTTGTTATTGTGCCTATTCTCAAGAAAGGGGACCCAAATGAATGTGGAAACTATTGAACCATATCATTAATATCACATGCAAACAAAATTTTACTGAAGATCATTCAAAAGCAACTACAGGAGTATATAGACAGAAAATCAAGCCAGATTCAGAAGAGGACAGGGAACCAGGGACATCATTGCTGATGTCAGATGGAGACTAGCTAAAAGCAGAGAATATCAGAAAGATGTCTATCTATGTTTTATTGACTACACAAAAGAATTTAACTGTGCGGATCACAACAAATTATGGACAACATTGTGAAGAATGGGAATACCAGAGCACTTAATTGTACTCATGAGGAATATGTACATATACCAGGAGGCAGTCATTTGAACACTACAAGGAAACACTGCTTGGTTTAAAGTCGAGAAAGGTGTGCATCAGTGCTGTATCCTTTCACCATATCTCTTCAATTTCTATGCTGAGCAAATAATCTGAGAAGCTGGAATTTATGAAGAAAAATGTAGCATCAGGATTGGAGGAAGACTCATTAACAACCTGCGCTATGCAAATGACACCACTTTGCTTGCTGAACGTGAAGATTTAAAATATTTACTGATGAAGATCAAAGAACAGAGCTTTCAGTATGGATTGCGACTCAACATCAACGAAACAAAAATCCTTACAACTGGGTCAGTAAGCAACTTCATGATAAATGGAGAAAAGACTGAGGTTGTCCATGATTCTGCTTTACTTGGTTCTACAATCAATACCCATGGAAGCAGCAGTCAAGACATCAAAAGACACATCGCTTTGGGAAAAGCTGTAGCAATAGATCACTTTGAAGTATTGAAAAGTGACGATGTCACATTGAAGACGAAGGTGCGTCTGATTCATGCCATGGTATTTTCAATCACAGCATATGGTTGTGAAAGCTGGCCACTGAGTAACTGAGACAAGAAAAGAATTGATGCTTTTGAATTATGGTGCTGGAGACAATTATTGAAAATACCATGAACTGCCAAAAGAACTAACAGATCTGTCCTAGAAGTATAACCACAGTGCTCCTTGGAAGCAAGGATAGCTAGACTGCATCTTACATATTTCAGACATATAGTCAGAAGGGACCAATCCCTAGAGAAGGAGAACATGTTTGGGAGAGTGGCAGGTCAACAGAAAAAAAAAAAAAAAGGAAATCCTTCCACTATATGGACTGACAGTGTCTGCAACAATGGGCTTAAACACAAATAAGATCATGTACCTGGCACAGAATCAGGAACTGTTTCATTCTGCTGTAAATAGGGTCACTATGAGTCCAACCGGACTCAGTGGCACCAAACAACAACAACATATACAAATAATAAGGAGAACAAAATTAAATCACAAGAAAGAGAATTTTAGAGAAAAAGATGTATGCTCTCTGTATGAGCAAGAAAAAAATAGGTTTCCAAGATTCTATACTATAAACTAAAAACATATTTCACAGATGACTTCAAGAAGAGACAGAGATCTTGCTTCCTCTCTTTGTGATGTGAGGATGCAATGAGAGGGCAGCCATTTGCAAATCAGGAAGAGAGCCCTCACTAGAGTCCAACAATATTGGCACCCTAATTTTGTACTTCCCATCCTCCAGAACCATGAGAAACAAATTTCTGTTGTTTAAGTCATCCACTCTATGGAATGTTTTATTATAGCAGCCCAAACTGGCACTACACTTAGAAAAAGATTTCAAATGAACCAAGAAGACAATTATGTAAGGAAATGTAAACAAAGAGTTTTGCCAATTTATGGCTGGGCACAGTGGCACACAACCTATAACCCCAGCTACTTGGGAGGCGGATGTAGGAAGATTGCAAGTTAAAGGCCAGAGGTGAACTGTGTAACTCAGTGAGACCCTGTCTCAAAATGAAAAATAAAAAGCGGCCTGGGGGATGTGCAGCCCAGTGGTAGAGCACTTGTAAAGCATATGTGAGGCAACAGGTTCAATCCCCAAGCCCTGCGTGTGTGTGTGTGTGTGTGTGTGTGTGTGTGTGTGTGTGTATTTTTCAATTTAATTTAAAAAGTAATATTCTTTCATGTGGTAGCAAGGATAGTTAAAGCCTATTAAAGATTTCAGTAAGCTGTGTACTACATATGTGTAATACATGAAATATAATATACTTAATAGCAAGTATGTACACTATTTTCTTTGAATTTAAAAAAAATAATGGAGTTGTTTATTTTGAAGTAATTATCATTTTTCTTCTTAAGGAGAAAACATGAAGTTATTGTTTTATCTTATGGGCTTTTTTATTATGCTGCATGCGAAAGAAGGGATATAATAATAATGAAACATTTTTGATGTATCAGACTGAAAAATTAGCTATTTACAGACCATGTCTGAAACTGAGTTCTAATTAGATAATCTCTTTCTCTTCTTTAGCTCTCATTGTGAAAGATACATAAATTTAATTGAGTTACTGTCATGGTCTGCTGGACTACGCATAGCATGGTGGGGAAAAAAATTTAGACTTCCAATCTTGGTCTGTTGTTCTAATTCTAATCCCAATTCACTGAATGTTCTTGGATAAGTCATAAACCAAATGACTTTTCTCAATTTCCTCATCTATAAAATGGAAATAATGGCCCCCACTTCTGAAGATATATTTAATTTAATTAACAACTGGGTAAAATACTGTGAAATATGATAAAAATGTTCAGTGAAATTATAATTCAAACATAAAGCATTATTCAAACTGAATATTTTAAAGTATTTTTTGAAATCTAAACTCAACATTCTAACAGCATTCCTTAAAAGATCACCTGGCTCATCTGACCTTCATCTTTCAGATACCTCAAAATCAGTGACAACTTAAAACTTCGAATGAATGCTTTGGCTCATCAGCTCTGTAAGTCATCTGTGCTTTTGTAATAAAAGATGAGGTTCATTTAATCTAAGGTACAAAAGAGCAATTAAAAGAAAAATATCATCCAAAATAAATTTCATGTAACAGAATCAGTTTCTAGTTAACAACAGAAATAATGCCAAAAGACAGAAGTTATTGTTTAAGATAATACATTCTACCTTTCCTTTCCTAAATTATAAATTATGTTTACTAAAAAGTGTAGACCTAAATATATTTGAAAACTATGTTGGTGGAAACATTTCAAGTGTTGATTTTATTCATCTCTTCCTTTTCTCAGTTCACAAAGATCTTAGACAAAAATCACATTTTTAAAGACATATGCACCACTTTTGACTCAATTCAACAATTAGTGAGCAACTAACTACAATGTCAACTGTTCTTAAAAGGTTATGCATGATAAAAATGTTTGTAAAGGAAGAAGCTGGGTATGTAGCTCAGAGGTAGAGTACTTGTCTGCAGCATGCCCAAAGCCCTGGGTTCCACTTGCATCATCAAAAAAAAAAAATTTTTTTTTAATAAAATGTTTCTGTGACATCTGATTCCAGATGGGATAGATATACTTTTCCCTATTCCTTCCACTAAATACAACTAACAACCATGGACACAACATACAAAAATTCTAAAAAGTGCAGAGAGGGTAGCAGTCTAGCTAGGAAGTACAAGACCTGAGTTACAACATGAAAACGACCATCCTAAGTTTTCTTTCTCCTTCACATATTTCAGACTGGGTACTAGAGAAGCCAGCAACCCAAAAATGACCAATGAGAGTAGATTAAAAAATTAAATACCCACAAGAAAAGCAACATCTTTCTACTCAAGAAAGGGAAAGCCTATTAAGACATAACTTTTTGATAACCACTCAAATCTTTTTGCTTTGCCAGCCAAATACCACAGAAAAAACTGTGGCCCATCCACAACACTGCCAGCAAAGGCCATGTGGGGAGCCGAGATGTCTATCCACAAAAAGCTGTAAGAAGGAAGCCCAGGCCCCTACCAGGAAGGGTACAGAAAAAGCTCAGTAGAGAGCCAGCAGGTAGTGAGATATTCTCACATAGATGTCAATGAAGCTCACCCTATCGTAAATATGTGCCCCATTCACCTCTCTGCATAACAGAGAAGAATCTAGAACAATCAAGACTTTCACCACCATGCAGTGATAAAACTATACCTCTTCATACACATAGTGTCAGTGTCACATAGTGTCACATAGAGTCAGTGGAGGGCCTATAGGGGGCCTGAACTTCTACTGCAGAGCAGCACTCTCTATCTCCCCACCCGTGATCTATGGAAGCTGAGCTGAGAATTCCTTAAGCTGAGAAAAACAGAGCATATTATTCCCTTTTGGTTTTCTATCTCCAGCTCTTTGCACATGTCATTTTACTATTTGTCTTCTTGAGCTGTCCTTTGAAATGTGTTTAGTTCTTTACTTCCTCACGTAGACTTCTGTCCTGGCCTGGGAGTAAAAAGGCAGTGCCTCCTTTCCACTGGTGGAATGGTGTCAGGGGACAACTATGAAAAAAAAAAAGACTGAAATAAGACAGAGGGTCTCAGAACATAATATCCAATATGTCTAGGTTTCAATCCAAAATCACTAGTCATACTAACAATCAAAAAAATCTCAATTTGAATAAGAATTATACATCCAAACTTGCTTTTAATTAATTTATAAATATCCTTTCAACATTTCTGAATAATTTTTAACTGAAAGCAATTTTCAAGATTTTAAGCTTAAAATCAAGTGTGTTGGCACATGCATATAATCCCATCACTTAAGAGGCTGATGAGTTCAAGGCTAGCGATAGGCTACATAGCAAGACCCTATCTCAAAATAAAAAATAAAAAAGGGACTAATGGTGCAGCTCAGCAGTAGAGCACTTGCCTTTGCACTTTGGTTGCACTCCTTCTAGGAAGGATCTCCTAGTTCGTTTGGCAGTTCATGGAATATTCAATATTGGTCTCCAGCACCATAATTCAAAAGCATCAATTCTTCTGTCTCACTTACTCAATGTCCAGCTTTCAAAATTGTATGATGCAGCAGAAAATACTATGGCACGAATCGGGCTCACCTCCATCTTCAATGTGACATCTTTACTTTTCAACACTTAGAAGAGGTCTCTTGCCCCAGTTTTTCCTAATGCAAAGCATCTTTTGATTTCTTGACTGTTGCTTCCACAGTTATTAATTGTAGAACCAAGTAAAGCAAAATCTTGAACAACCTCAATCTTTTCTCCATTTATTGTGAAGTTGCTTACTGACCCAATTGTAAGGATTTTTGTTTTATTGACACAGAGGTGCCATACGTACTGAAGGCTATATTCTTTAGCCTTCATAAGTAAATGTTTCAAATCCTCTTTACTTTCAGCAAGCAGAGTTGTGTCATCTGCATACCACAAGTTATTTATGAATCTTCCTCTGATCATGACGCCACACTCTTCTTCTTAAAGTCCAGCTTCTCAGATTATTTGCTCAGCATAGAGATGAAGAAGTATGGTGAAAGGATACAGCCCTGATGCACACCTTTCTTGACTTTAAGCCAGGCTGTATTTGCTTATCCTTTTCGAACAATTGCCTTTTGGTCCAGGTACAGATTCCTCATGAATACAATGAAGTGCTCTGGTATTCCCATGCTTTGCAATGTTATCCATAATTTATTGTGATCCACACAGTCAAATGCCTTTGCATAGTCAATAAAACACAGACAGACATCCTTCTGGTATTCTTTGCTTTTGGCTAATACCCATCTGATATCAGCAATGCTACCTCTGGTTCCCCACCCTCTTCTGAACCTGGCTAGATTTTCCAGCAGTTCTCTGTCTATGTACTGCTACAGTTGCTTTTGAATGATTGCGAGCAAAATTTTACTTGCATGAGATATTAATGATATTGTTCATAGTTTCCACATTCAGTTGGATCCTCTTTCTTGGGAATAGGCACAAATTTGGACCTCTTCCAGTCAGGAGGCCAGGTTATCTGTTTTTCAAATCCCTTGGTATAAATAAGTGAGCACTTTCAGGGCTGTATCTGTTTGCTGAAACATCTCAATTGGTATTCCATCAATTCCTGGAGCCTTGTTTCACCAATTCCTTCACACAGCTTCCACTTCTTCCTTCAGTACTATTGGTTCCTGATCATATGTAACCTCTTGAAATGGTTGGTCATCCACTAATTCTTTTTGGTATAATGGCTCTGTCTATTCTTTCTATTTTCTTTTGATGTTTCCTGTGTCATTTAATATTTTTGCTGTAGAAGCCTTCATTATTTCCACTCAAGGCCTGAATTTTTTCTTCAATTCCTTAAGCTGAGAAAAACAGAGTATATTATTCCCTTTTGGTTTTCTATCTCCAGCTCTTTGCACATGTCATTTTACTATTTGTCTTCTCCAGCTGCCCTTTGAAATGTGCTTAGTTCTTTACTTCCTCATGTCTTCCTTTTACTTTAGCTGCTCCCCCATTCAAAGGCAAGTTTCCAAGTCTCTTTTGACATGTAATTTGGTCTTTTCTTCTCTTTTTTTCTGTCTTTTCAATAACCTTTAGCTTTCCTCATGAATGATGTCTCTAATGTCATGCCACAACTAGTCTGGTCTTCAATCATTAGTGTCTAATGCATCAAACCTGTCCTTGAGGTGGTCTCTGAACTGAGGTGGGATATACTGAAAGTCATACGTTGGTCCTCATACACGTGTTCTAATTTTTTCAGTTTCAGTTTGAACCTGGATATGAGCTATTGATGGTCTGATCCACAATCAGTACCAGGTCTTTTTCTGACTTGTGATACTGAGTTTTTCCATCCTCTCTTTCCACAAATGTAGTCAATTTGGCTTCTGTATGTTCCATCTGGTGACTTTCATGTGTACAGTCATTGTTTATGTTGGTAAAAAAAATGTATTTGCAATGAAAAGGTCATTGGTCTGACAAAATTCTATCATGTGATCTGCAACATTGTTTCTGTCACCAACTCCATATTTTCCAACTACTGAGCTGCCTTCTTTGTTTCCAACTTTTGCATTCCAGTCACCAGTAGTTATCAGTGCATCCTGATTGCTTGTTTGATCAATTTCAGACTGCAGAAGTTGGTAAGTTACAAATAAGGAAGAGGTTTACCCAGTACCAAGCCTTCCTCACTGGTATCATCTTAGATACTTGTAGTATATTATCAAAACCAAGAAAACAACACCTTAATTAATATAATTAACTAGATGACAAAGCTTACTTATATTTCATCAGTTTTTGCATATCCTCATTTTCTTTTCTAATTTTTAAAAATATCTTTGTGGACAGTTTCTTATAAGTTAGTTTTAATATAGTATTTGAAAAGGTAACAATGAACTATGCATACTTCTTAGAGAATGACATGTTTAAGTATTATTAAGAAAATAATTTTGATCTCCCAGGCCCCCTGAAAAGGTGTTAGGAATCTCAAGAATTCCTATACCACACTGAGAACCATTCCTCTAGGCTAGTTCTATCAGAGGTACAGAGAATTATACGCATGTCCCATTTCACTGTGCTTTACTTTATTGAGCTTTATAGGCAGAGGTTTTAGATTTTGGAGTCTTTCAGATTTTAAAGTATTTGCAAAGACTTTAACAGGTGAACATCTTTTAAAATTTAGGATTTCACAGCATTTTGGATGTCAGATTTTTCAGGTTATGGATGGTCAATTTTATACTAGAAAGTCTCTGAAACAGAAGGACATTTGCCTATTGGTTTGCAAATGAGAGATCTGTGTTTAACAAAATGTTTTCTTTCTTTCAAAAATATTTAACTAGTAGTTCTCTGGCTACAGGAACCAAATTACCTAATGTCATAAAAATAGTTAAGAAATTTACAGATGACCTTACAGAACATCTCTCTCATCCTTTTGATTGGTTTATCAGTCTGTCCATCTATTCATTCCTTCATTCAGCAAATGTGGAGTAATCCAGCTTCCAGCATCAGTAGGTGCACAATACAGTAAAAAGGACATCCATACCCTGTGGCTAGTGACAAGGAGGACTAAAACTTTGGTAAATTTTAATTCGTGGTCTAATGTGTACCCACTATGTGGTTTTAACCTCAAAATTCAATTACAGGGCATTTGTCACCCAACAACAGTAATGTTACTAATATTTAACTGTATCATTTGTTAGAAGATTCTAAATATAAGTTAAACTTTTCCATAGCTACTAAGCCTGCAGATGCACCCTGTGACATCCAATCCCATCAGATCTCGGAAGCTAAGCAGGGTCAGGCCTGGTTAGTACTTGGATGGGAGACTGCCTGGGAACACCAGGTGCTGTAGGCTTGGGGGAAGGACCCTGCAACCCATTCCCAAAAATCAATCTGCCATTGAAAACCCTATGAACAGCAGAGAAGCACTGACAATAGTGTTTCCCCTATTGTTTGTAGGGTCACTATGAGTTGGATACCAACTGGGCAGCACCTAACAACAACAACATAGTTACTAAAGACTTTGAGTGTTATTAATATGCTGTGGGACTGGAGTTTAGCTCAGTGGGTAGAGTGCTTGCTCTGCAGGCTCTGAGACCCTGGGTTTGATCCCCATCACTGTAAAAACAGGAGAAGGACCTGGCAGCCCACTCTCAAAACAATCCTGAAACAATCAGCCATTAAAACCCCTATGAATAGCAGAGAAGTAATGACATAGTGCCAGGCATGGCACAATGCTGGGAACTGTTTTGTTTTGCTGTACATTAGGGTAGATAAGAGTCAGACCTGACCTGACAGCACCTAACAACAACAAATATGCTGTAGTTCCTGTAAGAAGAAATTATTTTTAAATCTATACCTCGTTTGATTTCAAGTCCTCCATATATTTTGGTCTGTCTTACCTAAATTTTTCAATGAAAACACATTTCTCTCATCATCAGCCTTTCTACGACTATTTTCTAGCCACAATTCCTCTAGCTATACCCAAATACACACTATAATACATACTGCAGTCTCTACTCTTTCCCACAAATTATACTACCTCTTTGGAAACATTTCCCTAGTCTATTGTTCTCATTAAGTCCTGGACTTAAACTTAATTAGAAAGAATAACAAAATACTTGTCCCCCTCCCCCTTAATAATCAAGTACTTATTATTAATTTTTTTGTTCAGAGATTTTAATTGCCAAGCTGTTAATATGGTGTTTGCTTATATTATTAAAAGTTAATTTAAAAGAATCTTCATTACCACTTTTGAAGAAAAATACTATCAAATGATTAGGAATCTAGTGTACCACTTATGCAAATACAGAAATGTTTTTCCTTCAAACATAAAAGTGAATCTGAATGAGTGTTGAGTATTTAACGTTTGTTGAGGGGGAGGCAATTTCTAGCTGAGAAAAGCTTCTGGAATGAGAACTGTTGGTTAAAGAATCAGAAACTTTAAGGAAATTCACATGCAAATAATAAAGTCAAATAACATTTTCATGTTAGTTTAATTTTTAGATGGCATTTTAGAAAACTACTTCTCTCTTTCCTCCACCATGATCCCAGTACACATCTTGAACTTCTTTCCTCTTTGTAAGTTTCCATTCAATACATGCATGTTACTGGCTCTTCTTCATCTTATTGCTGTTGTTAGTTGTTGTCAAGTCATGTCCTACTCATAGCAAGCCTTATAGGGTTTTCAGTGGCTGATTGTTTTCGGGATTGCCTTGGGAGTGGATTGCCAAGTCCTTCTCCCATTTTTGCAGTGCTGAGAATCAAACTTGGGACCTCAGAGACTGCAGAGCAGCACTCTACCAACTGAGCTAAATCCCAGCCCTCTTCTTCATCTAGCACCTCTTAAATACAGCTGTTTCCCAGAGTTTTAGCCACAAATGTATCTAATTTTATACATTTGCATTAGGCAGTCTAATTTACTTGGTGGTTTTTTTAACACATTTAAACAGATCACTTCCAAATCTCTATCTTTAATCCAAACCACTTCCTAAATTCCCAGTTAACATATGCCACCACTTGGTGGGTGTTTCTAATGATGTATCTCAAACTAACTGTCTAAAACCAAATTCACACCCTCTTGCCCTATTTAATTCACTTGTTGTGATATATGCTATGTTTTTGTTGAAGATCCCAACTTCTATATGGAAGGAAACTAGAATTCTTCTAAAATTCCTCACCTTCACAATTAATCAGTAAATCTTTTTTTAAAAAATGTTTTTAATTTACTTTCCTTTCCATACACAGTAACAAATGTTTCCCAAGGTCTTATCATCTCTTCCCTGTTGCTTCATCATGCTTTCAGCCCATTCTCTACATCCTCCTTAGCTTGAATATATGCAAATCTGATGACTTTTTCTTACTTGCTCAAATCTTTCTTGAATCCCTCAAACATAGGAGATAATCGCTAAATGTTTTAGAATAGTCTGGCCTCTGCCTACCGCTTAAATCTCATTGTAACTCCCCTCCTTACAGTGTAAGATCCAAAAATAATAAAGTATCTAAAATCTTCCATTCCCTTGTTGTTTCAAATCTCTCCTACCTTTCCAATTCAATTTTGTCCCAAAATTCCTTTCTAACCAAGTCTGTCTGACGGATTCCTATTTATCCTTCAAAATATAGCTCCTACAATCTCTCATTTGGAAAATATTCTGATGCTTCCTCCTCCAACACCAACATCATTACTATTTTTATAGTACTGCCTTTTTGATCTTATAGTCATCTATGTTTTCTATTATACAGAACAACTAAAACTGTACCTATCTAAGCCACTCTGTATCCTAAGCACCTGGTACAAAGCCTGGCATACATATGTACCAAAATATTTACTGAATTATATAATTAAAATGGATTCACAAGAATTCCACAGAAGTAAACATCTCACATTATAGTAATGTAAAACAGTTAATTAGCATAATGTAAAACAGTATTATTAGCATAATGTTTACATTAGAATTTAAGTTATCTTAAAAGTCAGCAGTATCATCTAGTCATCTGTATCTTTTATTAAGGAATTAAGGAGGTCATCCTTAATCCAAAATGGGCTAGGGATGTGGCTCAGGTATAGAAAGCTAGCAAGAAGCTTGCAAGAAGCATGAGCGAAGCCTTGGCTTCAATGCCAGAGTACTGGAAAAAAAAAAAAAAAAAAAAAAAGCTGTAGTTCCTTCAAAGAACATTTTAAACACACTGCAGTTAAAAATCCATCAGAATTTACCAGTGGAGACATCAGAGGGTCACAAGATACTCTGACTGTGAGAGAGTGTTGTGATTAAGTGACCCAGATCTACTGACACAGCTTAAAGAAGTTAGTCCCACACATAAAAGAAAATTTACCACCAATCATTAGGTGAATTCTAAGACTAGATGACATTACACGAGCTAACTACTGAAGTTTGGAAGCATTTACTTAAAATATACAGGTGTCAATTTTTAAAGCTTTTTAAATGGTGTTTAATGAGTAGCAATTAGGTATGAATTTTTTTTAGAATTATAGTTCAGAAGAAAAAAGAATATTATTCCTATTCTTTCCATTTATATGCCAGCCAAATACCAGTACATAGGTAGCTTGCTAAGTAACAGTATAAGGCATCTTTTCATTTGGGGAAAAATATACAGATTACAGAAGCAATGTCTAAGAGGAAATAATCTGACATTATTAATCTAAACTTTTAATTTTCAAACAAAGATATGCAAAATTTCACACAATTAGAAAAATAGTTTTAATCTGAAATAGTAACATAAATTTATATTAATAGTAACTGTTCAAAAGGTCAAAATAGAATCCTCATTCAAACAAAATAACTGTTAGTGTTCATGAAGCAGTCCGAAATCTTGACAGTGATAGAAAAAAAGTAAGTTTTGAAAGATGACAAGGATCTGTTTGAATACTGATGCCTATGCTTAAAAGTCAGGAGATTTCAGGCATAAGTTACTGATGAATTTTCCAGTACTTTCCAATTTCTTCTTATTGTGGTAAAATACATACAATAAAAATTTACCATCTTAATCATTTTAAGTGTGCAGTTCAGTGTATTAAATAACTATCACCACCATCCACCTCCAGAACTTTCTTCCTCTTGTAAAACTGAAATACTATGCCATGCAACAATAGGTCCCCATTCCTCCATCCTTGCAGCCTTGGACAATCACCATTCCTACTTCTTATCTCTTTTATTTTGACTATAGTAAGCATGTCATCTAAGTGGAAGCATAGAGTACTTTTTCTTTTTGTAACTGATTTATTATTTCATTTAGCATAATGTCCACAAGGTTCAGTCATGTTGAAGTATGTCAGAATCTTCTTCCTTTTTAAAGCTGAATATTACATTGTATGTACATACCATATTTCACTTATCCATTCATCCACTGACAGACATTTGGGTTCTTCCATATTAGGTACTATGAATAATGCTGTCATAAACATGGGTACACAAGTATCTTTTTCAGACTCTGCTTTCAACTCTTTTGAGAATATACTCAAAAGTGGAATTGAGTATCCATTCAGAGTGGTAGTTTGATCTTTAATTTTTTTTGAGAAATTATATTGTTTTCCATAGCTGGCAAATCATCAACATACCTTTATTTTTTAGGGGGAAGGGAAGAAGCAGGTTCTCATCATAAAGCCCCATGTAGCAAAGGCTGGCCTCAAACTCATGATCCTACTGCCTCAGCCTCCTGAGGATTACAGGCATGTGACTATAAAACCTACTTTATGTGCTTATTATAATGAAAGGAAATAACAAATTTAAAATTAGTACAAAGCCCAGAAGTACTTTCCTGGTACGCTTATTCTTTTCCCAAAAGAACTAAAATATCATACTTAAGCTACATGCTAGTCTTGAATTTTATTTGCATTTGTTATCATACAATAAATATCATTATCAGAGAAACTTTTCTTGAGTTCATCATGCCCAGAACGTATGACTTAATATAAGAAAATAAAATTGCTTTGTAAACAACTAGCAACCATTCTAAAACAGTTGGTAAAAATAGGACTGCTCTTATCACTCTCTCTATAAGTACAGAAAACAATGGAGGAAGGGAAAACTGATCATTACATTCACTTTTTCTCACAAGAATCTGATTTCTGTTATTAAACATGAATAGCTTTTTATGCTGTGATGTAACGCCAATTCCTCATAAGAAAGAATTTCAATGTACTCTCATTCTCACATATCAAATATAATGAGTAATTCAGGAAAAAATAATTTAAGATCTCAGGATTATAATAACCTATCAACAAAGCAACAGTTTGAAGAGCATGGTTTATTAATAAAATCAGATAAATGTAAAGTGGGAGCTTAACAAAATAGGTTTCTTTACAAAAATGATGCTTAATTCAAATAATAATAATATTAAATTCATCAAGTTATGAATATTTTTGGTCATGAACAAAATTAACATATTGTATATGCATATATAGGGCTGGGATTTAGCTCAGTTGGTAGAGCGCTGCGCTGCAGTCTCTGAGGACCCGAGTTCAATTCCCAGCACCGCAAAAATGGGAGAAGGGCCTGGCAATCCACTCCCAAGGCAATCCCGGAACAGTCAGCCATTGAAAACCCTATGAGGGTCACTATGAGTCGGATGCCCACTCGACAGCACCTAACAACAACAACAACATATGCATATATGTACGTATATAAATATATACACATATATATGTGTATATATATACATACATTATATATATACATACATTATATATATATACACACATACCGTGCGTGTGTGTGTGTGTGTGTGTGTGTGTGTGTGGAGAGAGAGAGAGTGTGTGTGTCAATCCAGACAGTAAAACAAAATATCTTCCTGGAAATAGAAAATTACTGTTAGAACACTGCAGTAATCACTGCAGTAATAATTTTATTGCACACAGGTACTACTAGTGGGGGAAAGTTTGAGGAGAAACAGGATACTTGCATAGACTAAAAGCATCTCCCTAAATATATATGTGTATATATTTAGAGTGTATTGCCTGCAGCTGTAGCCCTGTGGCATCCAATCCCGTCAGATCTCAGAAGCTAAGCAGGGTCGGGCCTGGTTAGTACCTGGATGGGAGACCACCTGGGAACACCAGAAGCTGTAGGCTTGGGAGAAGGACCTAGCATCCCCCTCCCAAAAATCAATCTGCCATTGAAAACCCTATGAACAGCAGAGAAGCACTGACAATAGTGTTTCCCCTGTTGTACAGAGGGTCGCTATGAGTCGGATACCAACTCGACGGCACCTAACAACAACAACAACAACAATGTATTAATTACTCAAAGAAAAGCAACAACTTTACAGAGGCCAATCCCTGCAGATACCATGTTAACCAAATAATCAAGTTAATATCAGGAATGAGAGACATCTATATTATCTACTCTCTTATACAATACACTGAGAAGGATGGCATATCTGGTATTAAAACACTAAAGTTGAACTGAGATGCTAGGTACTCCCAAGACCACCCTCAATGTTCAGTGATTTTCTAGAAGGATTCATGGGACTAGAAGTTGTATTCATGGTTACAATTTATTATAACAAAAGGATATATAGTATTTTTTTCAACCTCATGGGGTGATATAGATTATTTATGTTGAAATAGCTATATTTTAGATATACAGTATTACTATAATAATTTTTATTTAAACACTCACCATATTTTTTAAACACACCTCCTATATATTAGTGTGGCCTGTACATATATCAGATAGACCTTGAAGAATTACTGTGGATTATAACTTAGGTGGGGTCTACAATTGTTCTAGATCTTTACTGAAGCAAATCAGCACAGCCTCTGATACTCAGTATACAACTACTGATCAGGATAATGCTTTGTTCTCCATATGGATTTATAAGGTCCTACAGAAGTAGTTTGTTTTACCTTATAAGGCCAATAGTTTACCTTTGTAGTACAGTCTGGGGACAATGTCAATTCTCTCATTTTCTGCCATAATACAGTCCAGAGAAATCCCAGATATTCTTTTAGCAAGATTCTCCTGATGATTTTTGCTTGTTTTGCATCCTTCCAAATTATATAAAACTGGCTTTTGATTTTGTATATATAAAGCCACTGAATTCTACAACTTTTTTTTTTCACTGCTTGCATCAGTTTTTATATAGATTCCTTTGGATTTCCAGATATATATTCATATCATCTACAACCAGATAGTGGTACTTCTTCCTACTCAATCTACATACCTCTAGTTCCTTTGTCTTCTCAAACTGCTAACATCTCCAATATTAGAGAGTAGAAATGGACATTCTACATTACTCCTCACATTAGCAGGAAAACTTTTAGTGAATCCCCATTAAGTTAGTTACTGGTTTTTGGTGAAATACATATTTTTTTTATTAAGGCAAAGAAGTTTCCATTGATTCCTATGCTACTAGGTAGTTTTAAAATGAATGTATAGTAAATACTGTCAGCTATAGGGATAATAATATGATTTTTGTCTTTTTTAGGTAAAGATTTCTAATGTAGAAAAGATGATTAAGATTTTTGGTGGGGTGGGGGGAATACTGGGGGTTGAACCGAGGACCTTGGCATGCTAGGCAAGTGCTCTACGACTGAGCTTCCACTTGTGACCCCTTTTTTACGTTTTAACCTAGAGAGTCTCACTAAATTGTGCAGGCTGCCTCCAGCCTCAAACTTGTGAATCTCCTGCCTCAGTTGAGATATCTCACCTACATTAGATTAGAATATATATTAAAAATACTACAGTTACTTTTGATTCTGCTGTTTATATGTCTCCTGAGAACAGAGATTCTCTGTTCCTTTTTGTATGTGGTAAAATATAACATATTGCCTTGGCCACTTAAATGTTTAACAAATGCTCACTGAATGAAGGAAACAAGAAGGGAGATGAAATGATAATACTGACTAAGTACAAATTATGTACCAGGTAGTATGTCCTTTACAAATAACTAAATGAATAAACTGAAGGAAAATAAAGGAGACATATATATATATATATAAAGAAGATTCTGTTTCTCCTTTTCTATGAACAATACTGAACACATCCCCATGTATAACTAAATACACAATGTTTTTAAATAATGTTCTCCATGACAGAATTTATAAAATTGCAAAATCTAATAACACATACAAAAAACAAGTTTATGAACCACAGTACACACTAAATTACCTCACTCAATCCCATACATTTTGGTAATATAACTGTAAAAGCTTTTTCATTTCTACTACTGTAAGAAAAAGCTTCTTAAGGATGTAATATCAATCAAGAATGTAGCACATCCTTACAATCATTTGGTCAGGGGCATATTAAGACATTTCAACCTCAGGATGAATTTCAAATTATATAGAACTATAAAGTTTTAGGCCTGCAGCTATACCACTGTGGTGTTCAATCCTGTCAGATCTTGGAAGCTAAGTAGGGTCAGGCCTGGTTAGTACTTGGATGGGGGACTACCTGGTAACACCAGGTGCTGTAGGCTTGAGGGAAGGACATGGCAACCCACTCCCCAAAAAATAATCAGTGATTGAACCCTTTGAATAGCAGAGAATCACTGACAATAGTGTTTTACCTATTGTACATTGGGGCCCTATGAGTCAGATACTGACTCAATGGCACCTAACAACAACAACAACAATAACAACAACAACAACAACAACATAAGGTTTTATATCTCCTTGCATATAATGTGTTTGTCTTCCTCTATTGGAATGTAACCTCTATGGTGGAAGGGACTTTTCCCTGAACTCTTCATCAGTATATGTCATGCTCCTAAAATAGCATCTGATATGGGGATATTATAGATAAACTAGACAAGTTTTCACTCAGTGTTCTTGATCAGATTTTATCATTACAACATTTAAGTCTTCTTGAAAGCACTATGTTTCATAGTCTTAAAGAGGCCACTGATTTTAAGAGCCACAATTACTTTATGTGTCACAAGAAATAAAAGGCAATCATGGGACAGAAGTAGTGGATGCTGTGGTTGACCACCAGATTTCTCCTATCCAGAAATGAGGCCCTCATCCTCTCAGGTACCAGGAGTACTGGATGTTGAGAACTCACAACTGAGCCACCCTCTAGGAATTACCAACTGCTGAAGGAAGAGCCTCTTCACCCAAGGTTATGGTACCTTCCAATGGTTACTGGCATCTAGTAACATGAAAACACCAAAGGCCAGCCCCTGTATCTCAATTGGGACAATCTCAATTCTAGAGCTACCCACATATCAGCTGAGCCCTCTGTTACAAGTGCATCACTAATCAGCTCTTCCCTCACATCGGCACTATTTCTGTCACTCTCTCACAGGTTTTGTCCCCAAGAACACTCCTGCATGCAAACCTCTGCTTCAGAATATATTTCTTAAGGAAACCAACTTAAAATAGACACCACTGATTGAAAGGCTATCCTGATTCTGAGATAGTAAAATATGTACTTAAAAAAAAAGAAGCCAGGTGTGACAGCACACACCTGTAATCCCAGAACTAGGGAGGCTGAGGAAGGAAGATCACAAGTTTAAGGCCAGCCTTGGCTATAATAGTGAGATCCTATCTTTTAAAAAACATCCCAAAACAAATCAAAATAACAACAGTACTTCCTAGAATTGTTGAAATATTGTAGATGGAACTACAAGGATCAGAAAGAAGTTTTGAAAGTTAATGAAGTACCATCACTTACCATTATTATTGCTTCATGTGGGAAAAGGGTAGAGTTTCTCATTTGAGTGAACGCACAGTAACGACAGGCCAAGAAGCATAAGCCCAAAAGGATATCACCATAAGAAGGTGAACTGTCTTGATATTCCATATAGTACAGAACTGAGGTTGAGGGGTATGAGAATCAAGCCATTGTCATCCAAAACTCAAAACACCAGTGAGTCTTTGGTGAATCTAAACTATATATTTTCAAAAACCCTAAAAACCTGGTATTAAACAATCACTGAATAAACAAATGGACCCAACTAAATCACTCTTACATTCAACTTTCCTTTTTAAAAATGAGTATATTCATATTTTCTTATTCAGCAAGTAGAGTCATGTTGGTGCGTAAGAAATGCTAATACAGGAAATCTTATTAATTGGCAGCCAATTCATGCTTCCCAGATAATTTCCATATTAAAATTTATGGGTTAAATAAAAAAAGATGAACTACAAACAAAATTATTGAATATCATTATTTATAAAGGTCTGAGAACACTACTATTAGAATAACAAGCCTCTGGCTATTAAGTGAATTGAAGCACAGCTGGCTATTAATATAGTTAATACCTATGCCTATGTGAGACTGGACAAGAGAGTTCATAAAATTTTGATTTCTAAAGCTTCTGATGAGCAGAAGTTTGTAATCTACCAAAACATTCTAAGAAGTCTAATACAAGATAGGATATAAAGGAAAACTAGACAGTAAGAAAAAAATGATACTACTTATTTCAGCTGAAAATTTTGAAGAAAACTTTATATAAGTAAAAACTACACAGTGAAATCCTGGCAAACAATTACAGAGATTTTTGACAGAACATTTCTAATGCTATTGTTTCAAATGTACTTCTAGGTTTCTTATAAGTTATATAAAGATTCAAAATGTATGCTGCCTTGAAAATGACAGCTGTGGTTTCACTGAATCATGGCAATTTTCTATGACATTAGCAGGAAAAAGCTCTTTTTATCAGTGACAGTTATACCTATGTCTTACTCCAAAATGCTGAAGAAGTCTAATCTAAATCATCCTCTCAGATATGACAAAATAAAATTTTAAAAGAAAGTAACATCCTAGTGTAGTATCTCTTGTATACAAATATAAACTATTCAACACTAATTTATTCAATAAACATCTACTGGTCACTTCTGTGACAGAAACAAACATTAATTAAATAGGAATTTATATTAAGTGTTGCCAATGTGCTAGTTTCTAGGGAAATAAAAAAAACAAGTGTTCCTTGGGGGAATACAGTTAGATTCCTGTCAGCCTTTGATCACAACATTTTCATCCAATCAATACACAATTTTATTTTCTGTGTGCTTCTTTTAAAGACATCTTTATATACATGCATATGTATGTATTATATATATTACATATATGTATATATAAATATATACACATACATATATATGATTCACTAACTTTGAACTCATGGCCAATAGCACTAAATTCATGCTTAAATGAATCTTGTCTAACATATAAATTTTTCCAAAAGATGTATCATAGTATCATAGAAATTTTGCACTTAGGAACACTATGTCAGCACTTGAACATGGAGGCTACTTAAACAACAAAATCACCCCAAAACACCCCCACAAAAATGCAAAAAACTTTGCACTGAATAGACCACAAAAAGTACCCTTGTTTGCATGGAGCTATAAGGCTGTTACATTTACTTCAAGCAGTAACATATTAACTCTAAGTAAACTGTGAACATTTATGTCTATATATTATAATCACCAGAGCAGTGCTAATTAATAGAAATATCAAGTCACATGTAATTTTAAATTTTCTAATAGCCACCTTAAAAGAATCATAAGAAACAGTCAATTTAACCCAATATGTTCAAAATATCACTTCAACATGTAATCAGTAAAAAATTAAATGACATATTTTACATTCAAAAAAAGAGGTAAAATAAGAAAACAAACTGGGCACTGTGGCACACTTTTGTAATTTTAGTGACTCAGGAGGCAGAGGCAGGAGGATCACACGTTCAAGGACAGAGGCAGCCTGGGCAATTTAACAAGATCCTGTCTCTGTGGCAGAAAACTTGCCTAGTATGTGTGAGGCTCTGGGTTCAACAGAAGAAAAAAAAGAAGAAGAAAGAAGGAAGAAGAAGGAGGAGGAAAAGGAGGAGAAGGAGGAGGAGAAGGAGGAGGAGGGAAAGGAAAGGAAAAGAAAAGAGAAAAGAGGAGAGAAGAGGAGGGGGAGGAGAGGGGACAAAGGGGAGGAGAGCAGAGAGGAGAAAAGAGGAGAGGAGGAGAGGAGGAAAGAAAAGAAAAGAAGAGAGGAGAGGGGAGGATAGGAGAGGAGGGGAGGGGACAGGAGAGGAGAAGAGAGAAGAGGAAGGAAGGAAAAAAGAAAAAGAAAAAGAAAAGAAAAAAGGAAAAAGAAGGGAAGGGAAGGGAAAGGAAGGAGGGAGGGAGGGAGGGAGGGAGGAAGGAAGGAAGGAAGGAAAAGAAAGCAGAGCATTACTTTGTTCTACCTTGGTCAAAAACTTGCATATTAAATGACTCTAATTTTTCACCACTCCATGAGTGTCTGTAAATAACTGCAAAAACACTGCAAATACTAAATTTGGGGTTACAGGTTAATTGTATTGAGTAGATAAATTTTGCATCTATGAAATCTGCATAAAGATCAACTGCATATAGCCAACCATAAATTTAAAGCAGATAGTTATCTTAAAGATCACTTTTACATGTTCTTCTTTTCCACATGAGAAAAGTATGAGTAGGAGAATTGCTTGATATATGCAAGGACTGAATGCTAATTACTGAAGACCCCCAAAACAAAAACCTATGATACATCATAGAGAACAAAGAACCTAAGAATGGCTTAATTGACTTCTTTTGACTTTGTCTTATGTTCTTTTTTTATATATTAAAAGCATGCTGTCCCTCTGATGAAACACGGGAATTACCAGACCTTCTCAGTTTTCCCCAGTAACTTCCTAGGACCAGCATCCAATTAAAGAGCCCTGTATTTTTCTGCCAAAAATGCGAAAAAAATGTGTATACATGGGGCTGCCCAAAAAACATACACATATTTCAAGAGATGTTACCTATGTATTACTTTTTGAAGTTGAATGGAGTTATGGTAGCAATGTATAATATGATGTTCATTCAAAAGATGGTACCAATCAAATGAATGCTACTGCTACCATTCGACAAGCAGGACAGTCAGAGAATGGCAGAGGCACTAAAGGAGCACAAGGTCATTTTGAAGTGGTATTCAAAATTCAAATCTTTTGTGGAAATATGACAAAAATGGAAGCCTGAGTATGCAACAGAATCTTCAACATGCCTAACAACTATTAGCATTTGTGATAAGTCTGAGATGCACGGTACTGTGTGTGATGTGCATAAGGGAAGCTCTGGGAGGCCTAGGGTGTTTTTGTTTTTTTTGTTTTTTTTTTCCCCCCTTTTCTTTTCTTAAAATGCATATACTCTTTTAGGCACCCTCTATACTTAGCAGGTGAGAAAGTCATGGGAAAAAAACGAAGATGTCAGGAGAGAGAGGGACATGAATATAGTGGTGAGTACTCTGCCTTCTTAAAGGAGATCCACAAAGTTACAAGAATACAGGAGGACAAAAGCCTGTGAGATAAGGAAAACCAGTGGCTCAGCAGAAAAGCAAAGAACTAGTCTCCTAAGAAATTATAGCTTGACCTCATCAAAGTTAAGATGGGGATGACAACTAGTAAACTTAAGAAAAGTTTCTGGTGCCAGGTTCAAAATACTACTTATTAGATAACTTAGCAACTAAGTTTCTCATTGTTAACATCAAAACTGATGAGCTTTGTTGTCTTTGTTTTCATACATATGCATGCATGTGTGCATGTATTCAATATATAAAGAATAATGGAAATTGCCAATGGCCACAGGATGAGGAAAGGAAATAAAAGAAGTATATTGATAGGCCAAAATCTTACTAATTGGTATCCAAAATTACAGGGCATTACAATTCATTTAAAAATTAGTAAATGCAGCCTATTAATAGATTTTAATGAAATGTTTATGATCTTATAACAAGAATTAAAAACAACTGGTAACCTGCTAATATCAGAATATTTTAAGCACAACATATTTCTCAACTGGAAGTGGTGGCACATGCCTGCAGTGCCAGTAACTCCGGAAGCAGAGGCAAGAGGATTGCTAAATTCAAGGCCAGAGGCAGCCTGTGTAACTTAGTAAGACCCTGACTCAAAAATAAAAAATAAAAAATGGGATGAGGTAGGGGTGCAGCCCAGTGGTAGAGCAAGGCCTTGGGTTCAGCCCCTAAAGTTAAAATAAATAAATAAATAAATAAATAAATAAATAAATAAATAAATAAATAAAATTTTTAAAGCCCTCAGTAAATAAATAAATTAAATAACTACAGAATAAAATATCCTACACAGACGTTAGAATATATAAAAATGTAGTTGTTGTTGTTGTTGTTGTTGTTACGTGCCGTCCAGTCGGTATCCGACTCATAGCGACCCTCATGGGGTTTTCAATGGCTGACTGTTTCGGGATTGCCTTGGGAGTGGATTGCCAGGTCCTTCCCCCATTTTTGCAGTGCTGGGAATTGAACTCAGGACCTCAGAGACTGCGGTGTAGCGCTCTACCAACTGAGCTAAATCCCGCCCCCCCCAAAAAAAAAACGTAGTAGAAAATGCAAATCCTATCATAAGCCAGATAAAAAAATAAGCTGAATATTAAAAAGGTGAATCTAAAAGTCAACTCTCAGTCTTTTATTATATTTGAATCAATCTTTCTTCCTTTCTTTCTTCTTTCTTTCTTTCCTTTTCTTCTTCCTCCCTCTCTCTCTCTCTCTCTCTCTCTCTCTCTCTCTCTCTCTCTCTCTCTCTCAATAGTCTCTTTGTTGCTAGGTCATTATTTTGCCTCAAATTGCATGAACCATACCTGATGTATATTGGGAGGTGTATGTATGTGTTGTTTTGTGGGTTTTGTTTGTTTTGTTTTTTGAGATTGTACCTCATTACTCAAACTCAGCTCAAGTGATCATTCCTCATCAGCATCTTGAATAGGTGGTGTTAGGCAGGACCTGTTACAAAATGGCTCCTTCCTATAAGGTAGTGCTATAGTGCCTTCTTCTATCCACTATCGCCCAGTCCTCAAAAAGCCCGCCAAAAAAGCCCACCACTGGAAATCTGCCCCGGGCCTCCAGCAACTGATTACTACTTCCTTTTCTCTCCTCCAGCCTATCGGAACCCTCCAAGCACCCACTTCCTACCTATCCGATGTGACATGTCAACCACCCCTTCCCCTTCCCACCTGTTGTTGTTGTTAGGTGGAGTCATGTCTGGCTCATAGCAACCCTCATAGGGTTTTCAATGGCTTATTGTTTTGGGATTGCCTAGGGAGTGGATTCCCACATCCTTCTCCCATCCTTCCCACCTAGATCCTATAAAAGCCTTGGCCCTTCCTCTCCAGGGGGCTGCTCTCTCCTTTGCTAGAGACAGCCCTGGAAGCTTCTCCTAATAAAGGTCTGTTGAGTTTACAGGTTTTTAACTTCCTACCTGACAGGCGGGTCTACAGACATGTGTTGGGAGCGGAGGCCACCAGAGCTCTATAACTCTCTTGGCTCCCTTTCCTCCTTGAGAGCTACATGACTTTTTACATGACTGATGGCCGGCAATAAACTACAACAGGCTCCAGGCCATCTGACAGATGCGACCTTTGACCGACTGAGATAAAATTCTTCCCTCACCTACCCCTCCCAACTCCCTCACTTCTGTGAGCTTAAAAGAAGAGTTTCTTTTCAATAAAATCAGACCTTGACAACTACTTGCTTGGTCTCGTTCTTCTCTCTCGCCCATTTCTTTTCAGACAGGTCCCCCTCGACCCCACGAATAACTAGG
>VMDO01019438.1:0-39708 GCA_007922755.1 Pedetes capensis | reverse complement strand
GAATACTATTCAGCAATCAAGAAAAATGAAATAGGGTCATTCGCAGCAAAATGGATGGAATTAGAGAAAATTATTTTAAGTGAACGAACACAAGCTCAGAAAGAGAAACAACACATGTTCTCACTCATATGAGAGAGCTGACTCAAAATTACAAGAAGGAAAAATCCTACTCAAAGGTCAGATCACACTAAAAGGGGGGGAGGGAAGATAAGAATGAGGTCAATATAAATGGACTAAAAATCGCATGTAATTGTTCTAACAAGATAGAAACAAAGACCACTACAGGAAAAGTTTCTATCTTAAACAGAAATGGAACCCAAGGACATATAGAAAAATACTATACAGTAAAAGATAGAGAAGATTTGGATGGGAAACTTAGATAGGAAGGGGGAGGGGGGAAACATAGAGGAGGGTAAGGGGTAACCTATATGAATAATGCTTATCAAATTGCATGTATGAAAATTGTCACAACGAAAAGCATGTCAAAATGAATCACATTATGATGTACATTAAAAATTTCTAATAAAAAAAAACAAGACCATGTCTCAAAAAACAGAAAACCAAAAATCAGAAAAAAACAAACAAACAAAACAGCAATAACAACAACAAGAAGAAGAAACCCCTCAAATTTACTGTGGAAAAAAGTACTTCCCATCATTAGAACTATATTTTGGATTTTTCTAGAAGACTCTCTATTCCTATACTTATAGCCATATCCTGTACTTTCCTGGTCCCTCAGATAGTAAGGTCTCCTCTGCCTGCTGATGGCCAATTCATGATTCTTGGGCTCAGATTCTCCACAGCAGGGTTAGGTGCACACTATGAGGTGACTCTTCTTTCAGATTGCCCTGCATATTTCAAGAAGCCACCCCCTTCCTATTATTGTCATTGCTGTTAGGTGCTGGTGTTTCTGCTTTTGGCTAATGTCCATCCAACATCAGTCATGATTTCCCTAGTTTCACACTCTTTTCTGAATTTAGCTTGATTTTTCAAGCATCTCCTTGTCTATATACTGCTGCAGTAGCTTTTAAATGATCTTTAGCAAAATTTTACTCGCATGTGATATTAATGATATTGCTTGACAGTTTTAACCTCCCAAATATGGTGCTTCCAGCAGCCCTAGCACTGTGGCATCCAATCCCATCAGATCTCCGAAGCTAAGTAGGGTCAGGCCTGGTTAGTACTTGGATGGGATACCTCCTGGGAACACCAGGTGTTGTAGGCTTGGGAGAAGGACTGAACAACTCATTCCCAAGAAACTATCTGCAATTGAAAACCCTATGAATAGCAGAGAAACATGACAATAGTATTTCTCCTGTTGTACGTAGGGTAGCTAAGAGTCAGATACCGAATTGAGGGCACCTAACAATAACAACAACAATTATGGTGCTACCTAAATTGCAACACAGAAATCCATAGGAATTTCCTCCTGATCTGGAATTCTAAATAATTTTTAACTATTTAATTTTTTTCTAAATTTTTTTTCTGAATCTTTTCTGGATCCTTTAGTGCCTATGTGTCTATCCATGTTCTCCCAGACATTGACCTTAAGGTCCTTTCTTCCACGTGCCTTCATCTTGCCTTCTGGTACCCAAAAGTGCCCTGAGCAATAGCACTACTTTTTACTGTCACTGGTGATTTCCTCCAGTAATCTCTTTCTCAGATTACATTCCCATTAAAAAATAAGCTTCATTCCAAATCTAATGTCCTATTTCTTAACAGGGTTCACCTTATTTCCCCAAATAAGCTCTGGACAAAGCTCTGCATCTTGAATCTATGGTAATTCAACACAAGTACAGTTAATTTTTAATACTAGATTGAATAATTAAATCTAGAAAACTGATGAAAACAAACAGCCAGAGATTTCCAGGAATAACATCCTCAGTCTACTTTTATTTCGCTAAACTCACCATCCAGAGAGGGCTCTATGTGCTGCAAACAAAATTTCACAGCAACTCACTATATTTGGAGTGTTCAATGTATTTATTCCCTTTCCTCCCTAATCAACACCTGAAAGTAAGAAATTAAGATAAATTTGAGAAGAGGTCACACTGCTCCCTGGGCTAGTATAACTCTAACCTTGACTTAACCTGAAATCACATACCTGTATGAAGGAAAATCTCACTGCAATGATATAAAAAGGGGAGAGGAACAATCAACAATATACAACAGTCCTTATGCTTATCATGATGCATATTCAAGGCCATTACCCTGCTTTACCAAGATCAATTCTAGAGTACTACCTTGGTCATTAAACTCCTGCTATGCCCCACCCCTTTTGGGGTGATATTTATTTATTTATTTATTTATTTATTTATTTATTTATTACCTTGACAGAAAAATTAAGCAAAAGCTACTCTTTCCTCCTCGTTTTTCTTATATTCTTTCTAGTTATTTCTCTGCTTTCCCTGGGGAAAGATTTTTGCACCTGCTTCCTACCCAACACATACATAAACACACATACACCTTTCTGTGTAAAGATAAATATGACAAGTCACAATACGCTGCCTTTGTTCTGAGATTTGAATCTGTGAAAATTTGTTGGAGTTTAGTTGCTGCCTGCTGGCATGAGCAAGTGTATTTCTTAATCTATTTCACACAATTACTGCCCAAAAGAGAGGTCATTCTGTTTTTCCTTAATTTTCCTAAAGAGGCCTGTGCTTTTAAGGGTGGAGCTTAGGCAGAAAACCAGCAGGAAAGCAAGGCTCACTTAATGAAAACACAGCCCATGGCTCAGAGGTTCACACATTGGTGGAGACCCTGCAGCTCTGCCATGCCTGCTTTGCAGAGGTATCAAACCTTCCCACCAATGCTGTAGGCCTAAGTTCACAACACATTAAAAAATGAAGTATTCTCATATTGGAGCATTCTGCTTCATGGAGTTATCAGGGGATACAAAATAAAAAGATCTTAGTTCATTTTTTCTTATTAAAGCCAAAGTATCTATTATAGAAAATACTTCCCATCTAGCTGTTTTGTCAGATGCATAGCAATGGTGATAATGATAATAACTATATTATTTATAAAAGGCCTAATATATGTCATATACCATACTCATTTGTTCATTTGTATTAATTTTGTTTCTTACCTCAACTTTGCAAGGGAAATAAAATTAAGTGGATTGTTATGGAAAGGAGTCTCCATTGCCTTTAACTAATATCCCACTTTTACTGCATAATTTTAGAGCACTATAAATGTTAAATCATAGCCATATAACATCTACAATGCTATATTTTAATTCTTTGTATAAATTTTAGAGCCACATTTTCCTTATACTGTATTGCTTTAAATAAATGGAATATAAATCTTGATATAACATTCTGACATTTTCATTGTATTGATTAGATATCTCATTGGGGAAAATATTATCTATTAATAGGATTTAAATGGAAGTCTAGGCAAAGTAAAAATCATTCCATTTCTTAAAAAAATTCTACAATGACTTCCTAGTTGTAAAGAGTAACATGTCTTAAGCCCACTTGCGAATATTTTCTTTTGAAATGGGAATTCCCATTAAAATAGTTTCTGAAATGTTTTTATTCTGTGCTTTTGATTTGATTTTAGAAATTTTCATCAATTTAAATAATAATAATAAATATTAAAAATCCATCCTGTATGAGGAAAAATACTGAAACCAAAATCATAGAAATAAAACCAAGAACAAACCATGGTAGGCTAATTAAAAATATTAAAAGAAAGTGAATTACAAATATACATTCTCTAATCTTTTAAAGCCTGCAGCCATGGCACTGTGGTGTCTGATCCCGTCAGATCTCAGAAGCTAAGCAGGGTCAGGCCTAGTTAGTACTTGGATGGGAGACCACCTAGGAACACCAGATACTGTAGGCTTGGGAGAAAGACACTGGCAACCCACTCCCAAAAATCAATCCGCCTTTGAAAACCCTATGAATGGCAGAGAAGCACTAACAATAGTGTTTCACCTGTTGTACATAGGGTTACTATGAGTCAGACACCAAATTGAGGGCACCTAATAACAACCACAATCTCTTAAAAGCTCATTTACCACTCACATATCCAATTGTAAGATATTTTCTAATTTGGAGATATCTTATCTTTTAGTTATTATTTACTCTTTCTATATGGTGCTATGTGAAAATCATGAGTTTTTTCACTACTGAAAATTTTGGAAAAATTTAAGCCAGTTCTACAATCACAGCAAAAAAAAAACTTTTGTTTTTCTATTAATAGATTTTTGTTTGTTTGTTTGTTTGTTTTGTACCAAGAGTTGAACCATGTTTTGCAAGTGCTGTATAACTGAGCTGCACCCTCAGCCCAGTTTTTTACTTTTTGAGACAAGGTCTCACTAAATTATGCAGACTGCCTCTGGTCTCAAACTTTCAATCCTTCTGCCTCTGCCTTCCAAGTCACTGGGATTACAGGCATGCTCCACCACACCAGGCTATTAATAGATTTTGAGTTAGTGTACAATTTAATGAATTTCACTATGACATTTCCATATATGTGTATTATTTGACATTGCTCATGTTCACCTCCCCCACTGCAGGATGAACCTCTCCCCCACCAATAACCTTCCTTCTCACCATTGGTGGCCTTTCTACTTCCAGGTCGTGTGTGTGTGTGTGTGTGTGTGTGTGTGTGTGTGTGTGTGTATGTCCAGATTTTGCCATAATAGCAAAACATGATATTTCTCTTCCTTTTCCCATTACCCTTTCTTTTTCCCCTCCCCCTTCACTTTAGTCCCTTTTCTCCCCTTCCATAGGCTACTTTCTACTTTTATGACCTATATATTTTAATACTGAATATGTATTGAAATTTAAGACCTATGTTTGAGAGAAAATGTGATGTTTGTCTTTCTGGGTCTGGCTTATTTCTCTTGAAAAGATCATCTCTAGTTCTATCCATTTTCCAGAAAATGCTATAATTTTGTCCTTCTTTATGGCTGAATAAAACTCTATGGTGTATCTATACCACATATTCTTTATCCACTCATCTTCTGAATGCTTACATTGGTTCCATATCTTGGCTATTGTGAATAGTGTCACAGTAAACAGAAATAAGTAGTTATCTCTATGGTATGTTATTTTACTTTGGATATATATACAGGAGTGGTATAGCAAGTCATATGGTAGTTCTACTTTAGTTTTACAAGGAACCTGATACTGATTTCCATAGTGGCTGTACCAACCTGCAATCTCATCAGCAGTATAGTAGGGTTCCTTTCTCCCTGAAACCTCACCAGCATTTGTTATTATTTTGTTGACAGGAGCCATTCTGATTGGGGTGAGATGGTATCTCAATGTTGTTTTGATTTGCATTTCGCTGATAGCTAAGAAGTTTGCACATTTTTTCATATGTTTATTGACCATTTGTATTTCTTCTTTTGAGAACTCTGTTCAGATCATTTGTCCAGTTTTTGATTGGATAATGAGCTTTTGTAGTGTTTGTTTAGCTCTTTTTTATTCTAGATATTCATCCTTTGATGCATAGCTGTCAAATTTTTCTCTCATTCTATAGGCTGTTTCTGCAGTCTGATAATTGCATTCTTTGCTATGCAGATTATTAATTTCATGCAATCCCAGTTTTCAATTATTGCATTGATTTCTGCATTATCATGATTCTTTTCAGAAAGTCCCAGCCTATGCCTATGTTTTGAAATGTTGTCCCTATGTTTTTCTCTAGCAGTTTCAAAGTTTCAGGTCTTACATTAAGGTCTTTGATCCACTTTGAACTGATTTTCATAGACAAACAAGAAGGATCTAGTTTCATGCTTCTATATGAGATATCTAGTTCTCCCTGCACCATTTGGTGAAGAGTCTGTCTTCTCTCTAACAGACATTTTTGGCAACTTTGTTGAATACAAAGGGGCTATAGCTACATGGATTTATTTCTGGATCCTCAATTCTATTCCATTGGTCTACATGTCTGTATGTGGGTGAGTACCATGCTGTTTTTGTTACAATGGCTAAGAATTTTTTATGTCATTTAAGATTTTCAGTTTTCTGGAACAAAAGTTTTCAAAGTATTCCCTAATGCTTTACTGGATTACAGTGATATCCATTGTGGTGTCCCGTTGTCAGATCTAATTTTATTAATTTGAGTCTTCTCTCTCTCTCTCTTTGGTTGGTTTGGCCAAGGGTTTCTTGATCTTTTTTATCTTATCAAAGAACCAACATATTGTTTCATCAATTATTTCTATTATTCTTTTAGTCTTCATTTGATAATTTTTTGCTCTAATCTATATTATTTCTTTCTGTCTACTGAATTTGGATTTTGGTTGTTCTTATTTTTCTAATACTTTGAGGTGAATAATTAAATTATTTATTTGCATCTTCTCTGAATTTTATCTGTGTGTGTGTGTGTGTGTGTGTGTGTGTGTGTGTGTGTAATGGTACAGGGTGTTGAACCCAAGGCATTGTGCTTTGCACGTACTGTAACACTGAGCTGCACCCCCAGCCCATTTTTTTTACTTTTTGAGACAGAGTCCCGCTAAGTTATGCAGACTGCCTCTTCTCTTAAACTTTCGATTCTCCTGCCTCTGCCTCCCAAGTTACTGGGATTACAGGTGTGCGCCACCGTGCCCAGCTTCTCTGAATTTTGAGTCCAAGCACTCATAGCTATAAAAATTCTGTCATAGAACACATGTATCCCAAATGTTATGATAGATTCTGGTTTTATTTTCATTTCATTCTAGGAATTTTTGATTTGCTTTCTGATTTCTTCAAGTACCCACTGATCATTTAAATGTGTATTGTTCAATCTCCATGTGTTTTTACACTTTCTGGAATTTTTTTACTATGGATGTGTAGTTTTATTCCATCACAGTCCTATAAGATACATGAAATTATTTCAATATTTTTCTATTTGTTCAGATGATTTATGACCTAAGTTTGATTTATTTTAGAGAAAGTTTCATGGAATGCCAAAAAGAATGTATATTCTGTAGCTTTTGGATAGAATAATCTGTAGATGTCTATTAAGTATCTTTGATCTATTGTGATAGTTACCCCTAAAATTTCTTTCTTGATTTTTTTGGGGGGTCTGGATGTTCTATTGATGGGAGCAGGGTATCACTATTATTGTATCTGGAACTATCTATCCCTTTATGTCCAATAGTGTTTTTTTATGAAGTTGGGTATATTAATGTCATTAATATTTGGTGTATATATATCTACACTTGCTATGTCCACTTGACTTATGTTCCTTTTATAATAAGTAGTGACCTTCTTTATCTCTTCTGACTGATTATAACTTGATGTGTATTTTTTCTGATATAAGGGTGGCTTGGCCTGCAGCTGTAGCCCTGTGGCATCTGATCCCATCAGATCTCAGAAGCTAAGCAGGTTCGGGCCTGGTTAGTACTTGGATGGAAGAACACTTGGGAGCACCAGGTGCTGTAGGCTTGGGACACGGACCTGGCAACCCACTCCCAAAAATCAATCTGCCATTGAAAACCCTAGAACAGCAGAGAAATACTGACAATAGTGTTTCCCCTGTTGTATGTAGGGTTGCTATGAGTTGAATGCCAACTCTATGGCACCTAACAACAACAACAACAACAACAATCTTCCTTTTAAAATATTATTTGTTTATGTATTTATTTATTCATTCATTTATTTATGGATTCCACTTGCTTGGTATATCAATTTCCATCATTTCAATTTCAGTCTCTGAGTGTCCTTGTTGGTGAGATGTGTTTATTCCAAACAACAACTTCTGATAGTTATTGTTATTGTTTCATAATCCCATCTACTAGTCTATGTTTTTTGATTGGAGAATTAAGAGCATTTTTGTTTGGTACATTATTGAGAAGGGTTTGCTGATTCTTGTAATTGCGATTGGTTTTTTCCTGATCCTTTCACACAGTATTCATTCTTTTCTTATCCCTTAGCCATATCCAGGATTTCCTTTTTCTTTTTTTTTTTTTTTTTGTTGTTTGCTTGTTTGTTTGTTTGTTTTTGAGTTAAACATGGTTGATTCTCTCCTGGTTCTTATTAGTTCAACTATTCATCTATTCCTCTCCTTGAGTTTATTCTTTTGAGTTTATTGTGATTGAGACTGTCTTCTTCCTAGTGTATACATAGGATTCCTTTAGGCATCTCTTGATGCTGGATGGTGGTCATGCATTGCTTTAGTGTGTGCTTGCCATAGAAAGTCTTTATTTCTACCTCAACTTTTTTTCTGTCTCTCTTCCAGATTTTAATATTGTTTCTTTGCTCTGTATACTTGGTATCTTTATTATAATTTGACATAGGTAGATTAGTTTTGGTCCTGTCTCTTTGCAGTTTTAAATGCCTCAAGGTTGTATGTCCATTTCTTTCCTAAGCTTTGGAAATTTTTCTGCTATAATTTTGTTGAATAGGCTTACTATGCCTTTAGTTTTTATCTCATCTCTTTCTATACCCTATTATCTGATTAGTTCCTTGGTCATGTCCTAGAGTTATTGAAAGTTGTGGTTATATTCTTTTATTATTTTTGGTTGATATCTGAATGTAGTATTTCTCGAACCTTATCTTCCATCCTCAATAGATATTCTATCTTCTGCTTGATCTATTCTACTGGTAATGCTTTCTGCTGGCTCGCTCTCGCTCGCGCTCTCTCTCTCTCTCTCTCTCTCTCTCTCCTGTTTGTTTATTTTAGTTGGATTTATTTAGTTCTCCCTTTCTATCATTTGTTTTTTATTTAAAAATTTCAATTATCTTGATAAATGTCTCATCCTGTTTGCTGATTTTGTCTTATACCTTAGTATATGCCCTCTAAGGTATGGAGCCTGGTGAAATGAATCTCTTCTTCAATGATGATGCCCCCTGTCAAGGACAGCTACTATCTCATCAAATCTCCTAAATGGATCCAAAAACATCAAGGACTATGGGCTACTCCTGTGGAACTGCCAAACTGATGGCTAGGGATCTCCAGCTTACCTTTCAGGGTGAGGGATCCCATTCCCCTCCCCCAGCAGGGAGCTGTGGCTAAAGATGTGCCCTGTTCATTCCCTGTCACTGCTAAGCTCCATTGCGTACACAGAGACCATCGTCTATTTTCCTTTGTAATTTCTGTGCTTTTCCATTCTTTCTCGCTTTGGAAGAGATTCCACTCCCTCCTTTTGTCCCTTTGTTTTACTGGCTGCTTCTAATCTACTCTCTTACCCCGGAATTCTGTAGACACTCAGAAATAAATTTTAAATAATTCTTTGGACTGTATTTTCCACTTTCAGGAAAGGGTAGGTAGTTTCTTTCATATGCTTTCTTTCTATAGCATTATCCAGATTAGACATGACAGAGGACTTTTGTCTATCCATTCTGCCCTAATTCATGTAGTTCATAGAGGGAAATGAGAATAAGAAATAAGAGAATAAGAATAAGTCTTCAAATTCTCCATCTACGTTTCTCATTTGCTATATTGATTTCTGAAATTTATTAATGCCTCTGCTATTGGGGAGACACAGGAAGCAGGTCCAGAGAAAGGTGCACAGTTCTAGAGTATGGGTCCAGAGGCCAGAGGCCAACAAGTCTTTCCCAGGTAGCAATAATTACCACCTCCTTCTAGCAGCAGATACAGTTCATCTGTGTTTCCCATATAAAATAATTTCTATAAGACGCAGACATTATGGAATATGTTGTGGTTGTTAGGTGCCATCAAGTCAATGTCCAACTCCTAGTGACAATATATGTACAATAGGTGAAACACTATTGTCACTGCTTCTCTGCTGTTCATAGGGTTTTCAATGGTAGATTGATTTTTGGGAGTGGGTTGCTGGGTCTTCCTCCCAAGCCTACAGTATCTGGTTTTCCTAGGCTGTTTCCCATCCAAGTACTAACCAGGCCAGACCCTGCTTAGCTTCCGAAATCTGACAGGATCGGACACCACAGTGCTGTGGCTGCAGGCCTTATAGAGTATAGACTACATTTATTAAAAATAAAAGATTATAAAGAGAGTAGACCTAAAGGGTTACTGCTCAGATCTAAGGTCAAAAGTGTTTTTATAATGAATTTGGAGTCTTAAGGGAGAACCACCTTATGTTGTTGTTGTTAGGTGCCGTCGAGTCGGTATCCGACTCATAGCAACCCTCATAGGGTTTTCAATGGCTGACTGTTTCGAGATTGCCTTGGGAGTGGATTGCCAGGTCCTTCTCCCATTTTTGCCGTGCTGGGAATCGAACTCGGGACCTCAGAGACTGCAGCACAGCGCTCTACCAACTGAGCTAACTCCCAGCCCCGAACCACCTTATACTTGCTGTAATTTTTTTGTAAAAGGATTTAATGGACCCACTGAATATTTTCAGAAGGAGGAGCCCAAAGATGGAAGTCCCAGAATAGTCTGCATTTGTTCTCATCCAGGCAGCTATTAGTCCTGGCCTAGGGTATGGGGCCCATTGCAAAGTGTCCTTCTAATGTCCTAAGGGAGGCACATGGCTTCTTTCATCACAGCTGAATGGCAGTAGTCAATTTCAATCCCTCTTTCCTTCATATTGCCTGCTAATGCCTAAGCTATCTACCTAACACCTCAATAATTCATTATCTATACATGGCCTTCAATGCTAAAAAAATAATCTAATTTGCAATTACTTGTCCTAAACTGATATTCTTCAAGAGCAGAGATTTTAGAAGGCTTTTATTCATATAGCTTCCTAATGTGAAAACCGACGATAGGACAGTGGAGGTGAATGGGGATATGGCTCAGTAGAAGGAAATGCCAATCAAGGATGCCTTGTTGTCTGGCCACTGCTATACGCCACTGGTGTGCACACTTAATTGGATCTTCTGAGGAACCTTATGAAATGTATCTGTGCAACACCCATGCAGAAGACAGAAAGAGGAGACACTATTACATCCATCTACCTCCCATTGATCAAGTACCCTCATACTGTTGCAGGGAATAACAGAGACCTGTAGCTTTAGGAAGACTTTGATTCCATACCGGTATGTGGCTCAGTGGAATCACTTCTAAAGATTGAGCCCTGAACAAAAAGGTGCTTGAGTTTTTGTGGGGCCTCTGAAGGAACTGGGCTTATAGGAGTCAGAAATGGCATGAAAACCAGACAAAAGGGCAGGGTGCAGAAATAGACATGTATGGTTAGAGAGGAAGAGGTGTTCAATTATCTACTATAGGATTGTTTTTCTTTGAGTAGGGGTCAAAGAGACAGTCATTACATTTGGAATGCAGTCTTTCAATAGCCCTGATCATTACATTTGTTATCCAATCTTATCATAGCCCTAGACAAACAGAGTCTGTAAGGTTGTTTACATGAAACCTAAATGATTTAGACAAACATCACTGGTAACAAGTTAAGTAACTATTAACTAAGTCTTGGGGAACTGGTAATATAAGGAAAAAGGAGTGTCTAAGCACAAAGTAAAAAGGAGAAGAGGGTTTCTTTGGGGCCCTGCTTCAATTCTTACAAGGGTCATTTGAGTAAATACCAGTTTTTTCAGCATGTCCTCTGAAGGAACTTCAAAGAAGCCCTGGGACAAGAGTCAAGAAGAATAACCTCCAAGCCTATAGTGATTTCCTCTCCTATTGCACCTATTAAAATCTGACTGAAATCTATGCATAATTAATGACCATTGCAAGAGAAGAAGTTGGGAATAAGACAATTTGAAGTGATGCATAAGAGAAATTCAAAACAACTTTTAAATGACTAAATTTCTTCCTTATCTTTAACTGAGAACCCAATTTAAATCAAATGTACCAATTGCAAAAAGATAAAATTTGGCAATATTTATGTCACAGTAATTGTGCAATTTATGCAGAAAGCTGTGGCAAATAACTAAATCCTATTGTATCTAAAAGCAAGCATTACTAGCATGTGACTGATATATAATATAGTTGATACCATATGAGAGAGAGGTTTGTGCACTAATGTGTGAGGGCAGAGACAAAGTGTGATGCCCTCATCAAAGATAATGTCCTTTCTGCATATGTTATACTTTCCTGGCATTATGTAGCTTGTAATATTATGCTTAAAATAGAAAATAATCAATTAAATCTATTTTACTCTCATAAACCTTATTATCCCTCTACACATTGTGAAGTTCTTTCTCTTCAGAGTATGAAAAGAACAAGAGAGATGAATGATATGCATGTGTTTGTATATACACATGATATACATACATATGCATGACACACACATACATATAAAGAGAGAGAAAAGGGAGAGAGAGAGATTGCAAATTTTGGGGGGAGGACTTTTCCTTGAAAAATAAGTGCTAAATGTGAGATAGCACTATGAAACACTTTACAGTCCATTCTATTTCTCTTGGAAAATAATCGTTGGATTGAAATGAACATTTTCAAAGATATTTCATTTCTTGGCATTTAAAATCAATATTTTTCTCAGCGTCATGAATACTTTTTGGAGAAGCCTTGGCAGAAATTTTTGTTCATTGTAATCGTGCGTCTGCTGTAGGTGAAGATGGAACACCTTTCTCTCATTATTAAGAGCTTACTAGCCCTGAGCTAAAGACTGTGATTCTTCATGTCACCACTATGGTGGCAAATAAGAATTCCCATTTAGTTTCTAGTAACCTCATTTATCAAGAGGACTATATTTCAAGTTTATATAGATTTAAGGCAAATAAAACCTAGACAGCTAAATGTGTCTTTGCTCATAAATGGAATTCATATTTTAGAGAAATAGTTAAACTAATATGATATTAATTTTTCAGATATATTAACCTATCCGAGATTTTTTTCAAAGATGTGCAAAGTTAATTTAATTTCCATATCAGTTCTCCATTAGTGAGAGTCGCAATGTGCTGCTAATGTGAAAGAGCACTTACATGAACCACATCCCAAGCTAGGGAGATTTCAAATTCCCTAAACTTCACTGTGAACACGAAAGTGAAAATACTTTAGCAGAATGTTCTGCACAGCAGTTTAAAAAGGATTTTTAAGTAAAAGCTTTGAAATTGTTCTCAAGTCTTTTTTTATGCTTTCAATTTTAGCCTGAGTTGATCAAGAATAAAAAAAAAAAGGTCATGCTTTGAGAAACTTTAAATCTGTCTCAATCTTGAAATGACAAGCCTTTCAAGCCAAATGACTAAACCCTTCAGAGAAGTGCACAGTGAGTCCCTGGATGCTTCAAATAAACTTCAGACTTCTTACTAATGCAGGCATGTGCTACTCACTTGTGTAGCTCTACAAACCCTTTATGAGTTCAGACTATTTTCAGTTATTTGTTGTTATCTTATCTGTCCCTAAAAGTATTGAATATGAACTTCCCATTTAGCATCTGATGCAACAAAAAATTCATTAAAGCCAAGTTAACATGTTATCATGATTATACACACCAAAAATCCATTGTCCTCCTTTCACTAGCAGTAGATGCCACCCTTCTGAAGATCATAAAATGTCAAGCAAGCCCTCATAAACAGCATTTCTTCATGCCACTTCAACCACCAGTGGTTTCATGTTTTCTCAGAATTTAAAAGGTTTAGTTTACAGTATTTAACTTTGAATCAATATCAAGCTGATTTTTCCAACTTCTTTTTGCAAATTTTTCATCAACCAATTGATCTAAATTATGCCTCAAAAGTGTATATATGTATGGTGATATACAACAGGGAAAAGAGTGAAGAAATCAAAATATACTTATAATTTCATTATGTGTCCTCATTTGAGGCTTTTTAAGTACAGTGAATTGTTATCTATATATGAGCAAATGTGCAAATATTTTACTTTAATACTATACTTTAATATATAACATTTTCTATGATAAATAACATACTGGCCCAACTATGATTATTATTTTAAGATAGAATCAATGTCTAAAATGAACCAAGCCAGGATTCATAGCTGGCAATCTAATTTGTCTTGAAAAATATGCTTAATCTATTGTAAATGAGCATCATTGCCACATTTTCAATCATTGAAAGAATTTTTTTTGACACTCATGGGGGTTGAACAGGCTTTGCACAGGCTTTGCAAGCACTTTACCAATGAACTGCACTTCCAGCCCATAGTTTTATTTTTTGTCTTGAGATAGGGTCTCGCTAACTTACACAGGCTACCTTTGGCCTTGAACCTGAGATTTTCCTACCTCCATCTCCCAAGTTGCTAGTATTACATGTGTGAGATACCACCTCAGGTGTGCAAAGAATTTCTATGGTGATCCCTCAATCTAAGGTATACTTAATAAGTCTCCAGAGATTACTTCTGGGGTGAAGCACATGAATCACCATTTTAACTAGCCACATGGGAGTTGAAACACTTGAGAAAACCATAACTCATGTCTAAATCATACTCTGTCTTCTTTGAATAGATTATGTCTTTCTTTGGAAATAATAAAAAAGAAAACTAGGAGAACATTGTAATTACCCATAATGTATAATTTGATATTGTTCCATAAACTAAGTATCTTATTCACAAACTATTTTTTTCTCTTGGATTGGTAGGAGGATATACCTATAATTTCAATATTTTATCTTTAATCATTTTATTTAAAATCTAAGTAAAACTCTAACTTGACTTTGTACTACATTGATGAAACTATGAAAAACAAAAGAGATGATAATTGTTTTCCTTCTGAAAATGTCACACTTTTCCTGAAGTACTCCTTCAAGACTGGATACCATAATTTGAGAACAGGGACAAGCTTATACATCTCCAAAGAAAATTTTACACCAGTGAAGTTGAAGGCATATCAGCAGATACATAGCATTTGTAATATGCCCTCAAATTGTTGTTGTTGTTCTTAGGTGCCGTCGAGTCCGTATCCGACTCATAGCGACCCTCTGAACAACAGGGGAAACACTATTGCCAGTGCTTCTCTGCTGTTCATAGGGTTTTCAATGGCAGATTGATTTTTGGGAGGGGGTTGCCAAGTCCTTCTCCCAAGCCTACAGCTTCTGGTGTTACCAGGCGGTCTCCCATCCAGGTACTAACCAGGCCCGACCCTGCTTAACTTCCAAGATCTGATGGCATCGGATGCCGCAGGGCTACAGCTGCAGGCATGTCCTCAAATAAGCAGCCCTAATTGTGTTCCCAGAGTGGCTTTACCCTGGATAATGGTGAACTAAAATTAGATACTATGAATCATCCATATTATTCTGGAAGCTTGACTACTAACCTTTTACAGGTACTATTTTTCATTTGATTCTATAAATGTTGGTGATCTGGAACAAAGTCTATTTATTGCTTCTTTTGAAAATTAAGAATATCTAAAGAAATTTGGGCTTTGTGGGGAAAGTAAGAAAAGAAAAGATTGATGGGATACATTTAGTTTACATTTTATGGATGAGTCCTGAATTACAAACCACAGAATTCTGTCTGGCTACATTAATCACAAAAGGGTCTGGGAAAGGACATTAGGCAGCAAACAGAATTTTATCAGGGCCAAAGAGCAAGGTTGGGTGTTTCCAAACAGCAACAATTCAACCCTGAATTAAATTTCTGTATCACAAGGACCATATCTTAAATTTCGCTTCTACAGTGTGTTCTGTTCTCATCAATGGAACAACCCACAGTCCACTCAAGCATAACAGATACTGGGAAATTTATGCCCCAGTTCAGAGTAGTTCTGCCAGGACATTCACCCAGGTCCACCACCACCTCCACACAGCTGCTTCCCTTGTCTTTCACCAAACAACTAGTCTTGCAAAGATACACCTGATTGATGGAGCCGGGTCACATGTCTGTCCACAAATGTAAAAAAGGCTAGCAAAGTAGGCTCTCTTTGGCTTTTACTTGGGCAAATAGGATCATAATGTAGGAATTTTCCTAACATTAGAAAGAAGATCTAAAGGTTGTGGACAGGCTGAGAGTGTGACAAAGAAATCACTTTAAGATTACATTTGCCAGGCCTTTTGCTTAGCCCTTTGGGAATGAAGATAAATGCCTTTGTATACAATTGTTGTTGTTGTTGTTGTTAGGTGCCATCGAGTCGGTATCAGACTCATAGCGACCCTCAGAGGGTTTTCAATGGCTGACTGTTTCCGGATTGCCTTGGGAGTGGATTGCCAGGTCCTTCTCCCACTTTTGCGGTACTGGGAATTGAATTCGGGACCTCAGAGACTGCAGTGCAGTGCTCTACCAACTGACCCAAATCCCAGCCCCTTGTATACAATAGTTCTTAGTAAATAAATTTCCAATAGATTATTTGTATTAAAAGCAATTACATATTACAAAAAAACTCATTATTTTTTAATTTAAATACGGAGCATAGGAAATAGAAAAATCTTGAGCAATACAAATAATTTTCTTTTAGAAATTTCAATAATTGAGATGCTTAGCAATAATTATATTCTACCATTGAAAGCTATGCCTGCAGCTGTAGCCCTGTGACATCTGATCCCCTGAGATCTCAGAAACTAAGCAGGGTGGACCTGGTTAGTACTTGGATGGGTGACAGCTGGGGAACACCAGATACTATAGGCTTGGGAGAAGGAACAGGCAACCTGCTCCCAAAAATCAGCCCACCATTGAAAACTCTATGAATAGCAGAGAAGCACTGACAAAGTGTTTTCTCTGTTGTACTTAGGGTCACTAAGAGTCAGATATCGACTCCATGGCACCTAACAACAACAATGAAAGCTACATATGCTTGTTTACCAAAATAGTTTTAAAAAATCTAAATACTAAATAGTAGAAAAGTCAGCAAACACTGAATTGTCTGTAAAATCACAGTAAGAATCAATAAGTTTCTAATCATAAAAATAAATTACAAAACAGTTTATACAGCTTTATATTAAAAAAAGAAATAAGGATGGATAAGCAGAAAAGTCACTCCAAAAAGTTGGTGATTCCTATTTTACTCACACAAACATGTTTTGCCTATGTACATAATAACTTAAGTCCAATTAAAGATATAAATATGTATCTAACAGTCAATATTATATTCAAATTATTATTGTATTAACTGATCGGGCAATATAAAGATATGAGGACTGGACCTCAAAGTTAATGTTGTTATTGTTGTTGTCAGGTGCCGTCGAGTTGGTATCCAACTCATAGCGATGCTCATAGGGGTTTTAATGGCTGGCTGGTTCGGGATTGCCTTAAGAGTGGATTGCCAGGTCCTTCTCCCATTTTTGCCGTGCTGGGAATTGAACTCAGGACCTCAGAGACTGCAGGGCAGCACTCTACCAGCTGAGCTAAATCCCAGCCCCATCAAAGTTAATAATAACAAGAATAATATCTAAGGATGTTTCTAGAGCTTACTCTGTACTAGGTGCCTGCAGCAGTACCACTGTGACATCTGATCCCTTCAGATCTCAGAAGATAAGCAGATTTGAGCCTGGTTAGTACTTGCATGGGAGACTTCCTAGGAACACCAGCTGCAGTAGGCTTGGGAGAAGGACCTTGCAGTCCACTCCCAAAAAAATTACCAGCTGTTTAAAACCCTATGAATAGCAGAGAAGCACTGACAATAGTGTGTTAACTGTTATACATAGGGTCGTATGAGTTGGACATTGACTCGAGGGCAACTAACAACAACAATGAATCAGCTAATGTTCTGAGTATCTTTTATACATATTTATATTCATTAATTTTTCCTTACAAAAACTCAAAATTATTATTATTACTATTATCCCAATTTTATAGATGAAGAAAGAAGAGACTGATTAAATAATTTGCATTTGAAGGCCAGCAATTAGCCAAGCTAGAGTCTGAACAAAATAATTTTTGGTACTTTAATATGTCATGAATGAGTTATAGGTGAGCCTGAGGTTAATTCCCCTAGGTCTACGGAGCTGTGTACCTTTAGAAAAGAACAGAGAGCTCTATTAATTAACAAGGAGTGTGATCTAAGATGAGAAATCATTGCACAGTTGTAACCATGGTAAAATTGTCAAACACACAGACATTCTTCTTGAATTATCATGAGATTGAAGAACAAGTTCCTGTGAACACTTAGAATAGTTGTAACTTGTGAAGTAGACCCCCTATCCTTCCCCTAAAATTTATTAAACTCTGACACATAGAGAGTCTTGTGAAAGTGTTAACTCCTTGTGGACATCAAGGAAAGAGTTGAGTTGCAATATCTGGGGCAGAAATAATCCATGAAGAATGAATTTTAGGATTTAATTCAATTCATCCAAGACATAACTTCCACCCAGAAAGAAAGCTAAAGAGCTGGAAACTGAGACTTGCATCTTATACCTCCATCCCACCCTCCTGCTACAAACCCCCAGAGAATTTGGGAGGAAGGCAAGATCTTTTGTTCTAAAATATCCTTCTCAAAACGGGGCTGGGGTATAGTTCACTTGATGGAGTGCTGCTCTATGCTCTATGAGGCCCTGAATTCAATCCCCAGCACCACAAAAGTGTGAGAAGGACCTGAGAAGGCAGGTCATTCCTGAAACAATCCTGAAACAATCAGCAATCAAAAACCCTATGAATAGCAGAGAAGCACATAGCGCTGCGCATGGCAAAGTGTCAAGGCGTGTTTCACTCTGTTGTACATAGGCTTGCTATGAGAGGGACCCAACTCGATATCACCTAAGAACAACAAATCAGAATAGTTTAACTGACTTTCAAGTTTCTGAACAAAAATTCAATAAGTACTCAAAGTACTAAATTATTCTCTACTTATAGAAAGGACTCAAGTTCCAGGAGGACTGTATGATAATGTCATTTTATTCAGGACAATTACATATATTGTAAAACATCTGTTTGAGAGCCATTAGAGGCTTGGAAAAAGATCCTCTTCGTTAATGTTCATGGTGAAATTTAGCTTCAAGTGATGGCACAGTAAGATAGCATAAGCAAAATATTCCATTCTACCTTTCAAAAGACAATTGATTAATTGTTTCAAGTCCAGTTTAAACACCAAATACTTATCACAGGGAAGTTTATGTGATAGAAACAGCTTGCTTAAATTTAGAAACAAATGTAAATGTAAGGGGAAATGTCACTTCTTAAAAGCACCTGAGCACTAACAAGTTGTAAGAGAAGGAAATAAAGAAGGAAAAGAAAGCAAATAATGTTTCATTAGTGTTTAATCAAACTTTATTTTTCAGTGCAGGAGAATTTAATCCAGAGAGTTGAACAGGCTACACAAGTTTCCTACTGCTGAGTTGTATCCCCTAATCCCTTCTTTTTCTCTTTTTATTCTGAAATAGTGTCTTGCTAAATTGCGCAGGCTGCTTCTGGCCTCAAACTTGTGATCCTCTAGCCTCAGCTTTCCAAGTCTCTGGGATCACACGCATATGCCATGGTGCACAACTTCAAACCAAAATTTTTAAGTTTGGGTTGTGATAAGAATTGTGCCAGAGATACATAATCTAAGGAAAATACTGGCAGAAGAATCACAGTGGCTTACAATTTGGGACATAAAAGTTATCACATACAAAATGCAACACTCCAAAACATAAAGTTGCCTGTTTTTGTTTTGTTCTGTTTTTGTGGTTATCTGTAGTCACATATCACTTCAGGATCTTTTGAATGAGGCAAAACTGAATGTTACCATGAACTATCAAATACTTCACAATCTCCCATATGAAATAGCAGTTTTCAAAACACGCACTCCTCTTTTGTTTTTACCAATAAGATAGATGAAATAGCTTGACACATATCCCAGTATAAAGCAACTAGAAATGAAAGAGACCAAAAAAAGAGTCCAATATATGTATCTAAGATTAAGCAATGTGAGAAAAATACCCAGAGAGAAAGAAAAGACAAAATGGAGCAGGAATGTTCAATATAATGTGTAGGACAATAAATTTTCCAAACTTGATGGAAAATACAATTTCTCTAATTCAAAAACAGTAAATCTAAAACATAATAATATATATATATAGATACACACACACACACACACACACACACACACACACACACACACACCCCAGACATGCAAAATACTGCACATAAAGATGAGTATTCAAGCCAGTACGGTGGCGCATGCCTGTAATCCCTGCGGCTTGGGAGGCTGGGATAGGAGGATCCCAAGTTCGAGACCAGAGGCAGTCTGCATAAGTTAGCTAAACCCTGTCTTAAAAAGTACAAAAATTGGCTGAGGGTGCAGCTCAGTGGTCCGGCACTTGCAACCTCAGTAACAAAAAAAAAAAAGAAAAGAAAAGGTGAGTATTCAGATATATTAGTGATTTTTAAAATATCATCATAGGATTATATAACCAGCTCAACTAGTGCCAATAAATAAAGGTAAAAAAAATATGTAAATTTCAACAAAACATGAGAGAGTTCGCCACTAAGGACTAGTCAATACAAACTTAATAAACATATTTTGAAAAAAATTTAATATAAAAAAGATAAATAAGCAGGAATATAAAAGAAATTTTAATGGAGAAATTAGCAAATACATGGGTAAATTTTAAAATATAAAAATAAAATAACATCAAATTTCAGAAGCTAAAAATATTAAATGTTATTAAAATATTAGAAACCTAACAAGTATAACATTAGGAGGTGATGTTGTTGTTGTCGTTGTTGTTGTTGTTGTTAGGTGCCCTCGAGTCGGTATCCGACTCATAGCAACCCTCATAGGGCTTTCAATGGCTGTTTCGGGATTGCCTTGGGAGTGGATTGCCAGGCCCTTCTCCCATTAGGAGGTGATAGTGTTGAAAAAATTTAACACATTAGTATTTTTTCAGAAAAATGACAGAAATATTAACTTTAATCTTTGTTAAACCTAACAACAACAACAACATATGTATTACAATAATAAAGATATTCACTACAGAATGCAGGTGCCACAGTTGAGTGGATAAATAGAATTATGCTAATAAATAACAATCTAAAAGAACTGAAAAAACAATTATAGAATATACAAACAAATAGGAAAACACAATATAATTAAAAATATAAATATAGCAGTAATAACAGAAAATGTAAGTGTACTTCATTTACCTACAGTCAAAACAAACTTTGAAAATTCCTACTATGCACACTATTTGTCAGGTCCCTGGCCTGGGACTGGACCTGGACACCCAGAGAACAGTAAGTGCTTGGGGGTGCAAGAAACACACAGCAGTCTCCAGTGGAGGGGAAAGAGAAGGAACTAACTTTGTCAAGGAAGCTTAACTACATTTATAGTAATCAAAAAGGGAAGTAACAGTCAATCATCCTGTTTGCAGCAGGTCACCCTGAGCATGCATTGACCCATGATATATTTCTTACAGAGATCACTCCGTGATCACGAGCACAGAAGCAGTATTAGCCAATCACATTTTTTTTCAAAACAACTTAGGAACCCGCCTTAAGCAGTTCTGTTCTGCGCCATCTTGACTGTCCCTGACACCTGCAAGGCACAATGCCCTACGCTACTTACAATAAATATATTTAAAATATGAAATCCAAGTTTTGAAGTAAAAATATGTGACACTGATAGTAAAATTAAGAAAAATTCCAAACCAGTATCTCATAGGGAGAGATGCAAAATCAATTCCCAATGACTTGTAGATCTAATTATAACAAAACATTAAATATTCTAGCATTTAACAAAATATATTCATGATCTTCAGATAAGAATTTATTTTTCAATACTGGGGAGTTGAACTTGGGACCTCACATGCACTAGGCAAGTGCTGTACCACTGAGTTGTACCCTAAGTCCTTATTATTATTACTATTATTACTATTATTATTATTATTATTATTATTATTGAGATGAGGTCTCCTAAATTGTACAGACTGTGCCCTTGAACTCATAATCCTCCTTCCTTAGCCTTTTGAGCCTCTGAGATTAAAAGTGTGGGCCACAGCCCCTGGCTAAGAAAGTATTTCTTCATGAAAACTCAAGAAAACATTAATAATAAAAATAAATTACATATAAATTTGTTTTCATTATAATTAAGTACCTTTGTTTATCACTATAGTTCACCCACAAAATCACAAAGCAAGCTTCAAATTAGAATCCATATCTAAAACAATAGTCTCTCCTAGGAATTGAAGTTTAATTTTATTAAACACGAAAAAAGAAAAGGATATCTCAAAGAAAATGTCCATACTTCCAACAAATAAGTGCTCAATATTATTAGACACTAATGAAGTGGAAATTTAAACCATAATACAACCAATAGACACTTACTAGAAGGGTTTAAACTTTAAATACAAAGTACTAAGAGGATGTGAGGCAACAGATGCTATCATAGTATAAATAGACTAAATGCTCATGATCAAATGAATGAATAAATAGCATCTAAAATAACCATGTAGAGGTATGTCATATACCATTGCAAATTAGAGCCATATGAAACAGTAAAAATACACAGACAAAGTATTAAACATAAAGGGGAACTGAAGAAACAAAGTACAGTATGGCACAGATTTTTAATTTTTTTAAATATAGAAACTATCATTTATTGTTAGGGTCTGCATTCATGTAGTATAGGGGAAAATAAATACTAATAATAAATATCAAATTCAGGATGGCTGTTTTCTGAGAAGAATGAGTGTAATACTGGTATAGAGGGCTTTAACCATATTTGTAATGTTTGTTTTAAGTTACATGCAAGGTGTTTACTGAATCACTCCTACATCTTTGTGAATATTTAAAGCATTACAAAGTAAAAAACAACAGAAGATATACCACAACCTTCATCATAATTTTGCATTTTCATTAATATATTAGCTAATATAATTAATTATACAATATTTTCTTGCTGTTTGGTGTTGTCTAGTTGGGTCTGACTTATAGTGACACTATGTAAAACAGAATGAAATCCTCCCCAACACTGTGCCATGACCAACACTATGTCAGTGCTTCTCTGCTGTTCATGGGGTTTTCAATGACTGATTCTTTGGAGATTGTTTTTGAAAGTGTTTTGGGAGTGGACTGCCAGGTTCTTCCATTTTTGTGAGGCTGGGAATAGAACCCAGGGCCTTAGAGTACACAGAGCAAGCCCTCTACCAACTGAGCTAAACCCCAGCCCAATTATGTAATAAAATATATAATAATGTAATATAATACTAATACATTAAGTAATGTATAACAGCATAATAATAATTTTATGTGGCACTGCTAAAAGTTGTTGTGTTGCTGTTAGGTGCCATCGAGTTGGTGTCCAACCCATTGCGACCCTACATACAACAGGCGAAACACTATTGTCAATGCTTCTCTGCGGATTGATTTCTTTGGGGAGTGAGTTGCCAGGTCCTTCTCCCAAGTCTACAGCACCTGGTATTCCCAGGTAGTGTCCCATCCAAGTACTAACTGGGCCCAATCCTGCTTAGCTTCTGAGATCTGATGGGATCAGAGGCCACATTGCAATGCTGCAGGTCTTACTAAAAGGAGGGAAAAACAAATTAACCCTTTGCATATAAAAAAAATTCTCTTGAACCATATTTAAAAAATACTTATGTGTTTATACTGAGCAGGCCCTATTAATAAGGCACATCTTTTGAGATGTTTATTTGTATACTGGGGTCCAATTTTGTAGATTCCTTTTGTAGCTAAATATATAGTAATGGAAGTTACTGGGGAATAATGAAGCCAATATGTGGCTTGAATACAGAGCACAGGTATGTGGTCCACATGGAGATTTAATCTTTAACTCTGGCCTCTTATGCCTAGGACTCTCAGAAACTTAACTCACTCTAGTGAATATATACATCCTGCTTGATAGTTATATTGTATGATGATTACATCTATTTATTTGGATTAGCTATCTAGTGATTATTCTGATTTGTGTTTCTTAAAAGTGATTTATTCTAGCTTCTGTCCTTTTCAGGACAATATTTAAGTTTTCTTGCTTTCTCATTCTTTAAAACTTCAGAATTTACTTCCTTAGATCACACCTCTATCTTTGAAATAATACCTGAGGAGCTGTCCTCAATTTTGTAAGCATAACAAAGCCTGTATATTGTGTAATCCCAGAGGCTTTCTGATGAGTGCTGCATAAGTTGAGGTCCATTTAACAAATATGATCTCATGCACCGTCAGCATATGTGTATTCACTATAATTAAAATGCAATAACAAGAAATGCATGGCAAATGAGTTTTAAACCTCTACCAACATATGAAATAACTTTTGCCTTCCAGGGTGAATTGAATCACATTTCTCACTTATTTTGGCCTTTGTCTTCACACAGATCTATAATACTGGGGGGAAACATTCCCTTTCCCATTACACAGCAACACTGTAATAAATTAATTTCATTACTCAAGCTAAGTACTTTTAAATATTACTATTTCTGTGGCAATTCCCCTTTCATTTATTATACTAGAAACTATCTGCAGCCTTTTTATTCAAACTGCATCCATAATACTATCAAGCTCAAGCAAATTGTAGCTAAACCAATCATAGCATGGCAATTCTTGAATTAATATTCTTAAACAATGAAAATAATTTCAAAAATGTTACAGCATTTTCTCTCAGCATGGAGAGAATTAGTTTACAGTGTCTCATGATCACACAACGTGAAAACAAAAAGTGGAAAAAAATCATAACCCAAATATTTGGCCTCAAAAAAGTAACTAGAACTTAGATATCTTTCTTTGATTAAGGTTGGTATTTGTTCAGCAAAAGCACTTGGATATAAGCAGATTTCCTCCTCTCCAATTGCTGTTGATATTGCATGTACAAATATTCTGTCCTCCACAAATATCTTGTATTAGGCAGTTCATCACCATTGTGGCAGGTAAACCGAGCAAAGCAAACTTAAGGAGGAGGAAATGTTTATCCAAGGTTTATGGTCAGAGGCTTATCAATCTATAGAGTCGGAGTGATGCATATGATGTGGCGACAGGGCCCGTGGCAGACAACCTCATAGCACAGCAAACCAGGAGGCAGAGAATGGACCTGGACCAAGGATTCAGGAAAAAACCTCCTCAGGCTAGCTTCCAGTGGTTTCACTTCCATGAAGCTAGACCCCATTTCCCAAAGTTTCCATTGTTGTTGTTGTTAGGTGTCATTCGGACTCATAGTGACCCTAAGTACAACAGAACGAAACACTCTCCCACACTGTGCCATGCCCATCACTATTGTCAGTGCTTCTCTGTTATTCATAGGGTTTTCAATGGCGAATTGTTTCAGGAGTGGGTTGCCAAGTCCTTCTCCCTGGCCTGTAGCACCTGGTCTTTCCAGGAGGTCTCCCATTCAAGGACTAACCACGTGGACCCTGCTTAGCTTCTGAGATCATGTGAGATCAGATGCTAGGGTGCCATGGCTGCAGATAAAGTTTCCATACCCTCCAAAATAGTGCCAGCAGCTGGGAATCCAATGTTCAAACACTTGACCTTTGGGGGCATTTAGATCCAAACCGTAACACAACTATTGCTTCTAATACAGACCACTGTCTAGAATAACCTCAGTGTGAATTTATTTACCTAAGGTTCCTTTCTCTAATAATGCAAATCACTTTCATCTACATAAGTAGAGTTTATTTCATCCAAGTAGTTGGCAACATATGACAGTTCTTGGTGCAAAGTGACAAAAGAAATCATTTATCATTTATTTCCTTAGAGAAGCAGCAGGTTAGTGAAAATTTTTATTATAGTTATTGGACATTATAATGTTATTTACTTAATTCAAGAAGAAATCTTTTATGATCTAACTTTTAACATTCAGTTTTGTAGTCTATTACAGAAGCAATTTAGAAAGGAAGGATAGAAGAAAGGAAGAAAGAAATGAAGGACAATGAATATACTCAGCATGATTGAGATTAATATATTAGGTAAACGTTTTTAATAATAGTTTTACAAGAATGCTTGAGAGATGTTAGGGAGAAAAATATATTTCTCAATAGTTTCTGTATTGATTTGGTATTCATCCACTACTATTGCATTTTATACTAATAATTTTAAAGGGCTTGATAGTTTTTGAAACACCTAGTAGGAATACAGTAAGTGGTTGATGAATTATATTAAAAGATAATGGAGCCTTCAAAGTTCTAAATTTATTACACAAGAAATCATTAGTGACTAGGAAATAACTACATCTACTTGCTTAACCTTTTTCATATGTAATTCTTTCTTTTGGCTTATACGATGTTTTGGGAAACTAAGTAAATTCTTTAATTGGAAGAATTGAATAAGAAGACAATTAAGTTAATTGAAATGATTTAATTTGTGATATTAATATTATTCTGAAAACTGTTGTGCACTCTTATTTTTGTCTTTTTGTGTCATGTCTTTACTATTAACTTCTATGATTTTATTTTATGGTCATAAGGTGTACATACGAAGGTGACTTATTTATCTAACTAAGGAATATTACAGTCAATAGTACATCTTCTTTGTAACAATATTTTATTTAAAATGGTTTACACATTACCCCCATATTCAAACACCATCGTATGGCAGAACAAAGACATGCTTCTCTACCAAGAGTTTACATAAACTCTCATAGTATTTTGTTATAAGATCCCAAACCGATTAAGAAAAATGCCAAGAAAATTGAAAAGGGAAAAATTTTCAAATTGTTACACTATTAAATTTCATGCTATGAATGTGCATATGTCTATTTACCTGCCAGGTCTAGCATGTGAAAAGTGGGATGTGTTCCATACTTTTGGAAACTCTATGAGACAACTTCTCATAAACCCAGGTATGGAGATGTAAATGAGTATTCCATATAGAGTGAAGGAAACATAGCTTAAAGGTGTCTTTTAAAGCCGAAACTTAAGATATATGTGTGAAATATAGTAATATGAGTGTTAGGAGATGTTTCCTGGCCTAAACTATTTAGTTTAAATATATTTATTAGTTTTATTATTATATCACAATTCATCAGCTTAAAACAACAAATTTATTACCTCACAGTTTTTGTGGGTCAGGTGTCCAAGTATAGAATAAATGGGCCAGCTACTTCAGAGACTTATAAAGCTGCAATCAAGTTATCTGCTGATCTGCATTCTCATCTGGAGACTACTGGGAAAGAAGTCATTGTCACATTTCCCCAGCCTGTCAACAGAGTTCATGTCCATATGGCTAGAAGACTAAAGGTACCAGCTTCTTATTGGCTGTCAGCTGGAATCTTCTCTCACCTCACAGAGGCCACTCACATTCTCAGAAGCCATCTTCATTCCCACAGGTGGTTCTTCTTCCTTGCCTTGTGGACTTTCTTAGCACAGCCTATCACACAAATTAAGAAGGAAGAGAATCTTAAGAACAAGGCTGCCAGCAAAACAGAGGGATGTGTGTGTAACATTGTATAACAACAGGAGTGACCCCAGAAAGAGGAGGAGGAATATTGTACTCAATATATATTGGCTGAAGGTAACAGATCAATGCCTGCTTTACCTTTTTTCACTTTAATCACAATCAGATAATCATGAGAGCAACCTAAAAATGTACCCTATACCTTAAGAGTGTGTAAATGGCTAAGGGCTCTGGTTTGAAAGGCTTTGACTGCAGTGAAAAGGCATATGAATTCATCCCTTGGGCAATGGGGGTGAGCAGGGTGCAAAGCAGAAAAATGATGGCAGTGAAAGAGCAAATAGGCAGTAGGGAACATTCAGGAAACAATCCTAATAAGGTAAGGAGTGATGACAATGAAGTTGGATCTGTCTAGTGGGAAGAGGGAAGAAAACATTTGTGCTAAAGGGATAAGAGTATGACCAAAAGAAAGAAGTGAAAGATTAAGACGGAACCAATCAGCTATTACCTGTGGGCCTGAACCAGATATCATTATATATAAGAAAAGAGTTTCAGCTAGGAAACCTATGCCAAAAAATTTTGAAAAAAATATAATTTAGGAATGAGAAAAAGGAAAGAAATGTTAACTTATTTCTAATTTCTTTTGCTTTAAAAGACATAGTTATGGTCATATTAAAAAGAATCAAAATGACTATATAAGAAAGGATAATGAGGGAAAGAAAAATACCACGTTTTGCTCACAAAGGCAGAATCTAGTTTTTAAAATATATGTTTATATGTGTTTATGGATACACACACAAACAAGATATGCAAGCAGAAGGGGGGATATTGGTGGGGAGGAAGGGGATCGGCTGCAGGGCAGAGGCTCATGAGAGGGTGATGGAAGAAGAGGACATGAGCGATGTATAATGATATACGTGCATGGAAATGTCATGATGAAATGCAGCAAGTTGTACACTTTAAAAATTACTAGTAAGAAACAAACAAATGAGTAAGCAAAGTAGAAAAAGGGTAGGTAAAGTAGAATTTGCATTTTGTACCTCAAAGAGAAAGAAAAGCGATTTTGTGATATTGAAAATTTCCCATTTCTTTCTCTCTTTGTAAAATAGAGTTCACAGTTACACCATAGACAAAGACAGATTGGTGATCAGAAATTAAGTAATATCAGTATTTTACAGATGTGAACAGAAATTTATTAAATCATGACATTTATCTACTCACTACTTTGATAACATAGATCTATTTTTAATCCTGAATAATTTAAAATATTGCTCTACATTAAATATTTAACCTATTCAAAATTACCCTGTCCTAAATATATCAATTAAATGCATATATTATAGGCAAAATCACTTTATTAAACTAAATTAAACATTGAACTAAATTTAATAATTAAATTGGATTTCATATTAGACCAATTTAACACACAGTGTAAAAAGTTCAGTTTGTGCAAGAATGAAAGGGTAACAGAAATAAATATTGGATTGGCTAAAAAATGAAATGGTTGTGAATTTAGTAATAAAAGATCCAACATTAAACATTTTAGAGTAATATTTAAATAACATGCACATATATATGCATGTGAATATGTGTATGTGTCACTGTGCTGATACACACAAGGATAAAAAGTATTACTAAAGTACACAATTATTCTCAAAATATCTATATGTCCACGAATTCCCAGATTTCCCAGATACCAACATAGCATATATTTTCTCTCATAAAATGCAGTCAACTAGAACAGAAAAACCTAAATTGCTTCTTACATCCCCTAATGAGAACCACTACACTCATCATAAAAGATGAGTCCCAACAGTGACTGAGTAGGTGACTAGCCTCACTTACTCTCTAACTTTATTCATTCATTGAAAAAATATTTATTGTCTATTTAATTGTGTTGAGCACCGGTCTAGGTCCTGAGATATAAAATTGAATAAAACCTTGTTCTGTCTTTCATTTTAGTGTGGGAGCAGGAGGCAAACAGGCAAACAGATAATGTGTTATTTGATGACAAGAGATACGAAGAAAAATAAAGCAGGGGAAGGAGGATAGAAATTAATAGAGGAAGGAATGATGTTTCATTTGGACTACTAAACGAAGGCCTTTATAAGGTCATATTTCAGGATAAAGGAAAGAGAGTCTTTCTGACTTAGAAAAAGAGTCATTAATGCCCAAGACTACAGACAAATAGGAGTCCTTCTAAGTGCAGCCCCATGCTTTAGCCAAGGACCATCAGTGTTACTTGTCAGCTCTCCCAAAAGACAATATTAAATCTGTACATTCAGTAAATTTTAATGATCATAGACATCCTACAAAGGTCTACAAATCCTAAACTGTCCTGGCAAATATCAATTTAGAAATAAGTTCTTTCACACATACCAATGGAATTCAAAGAATAATTGTTTATGCATAAAATTTAAATCAAGGGTAGACTACAATCACTGTTACATATGACTAATGTGCTCTTGTTTTACTGAAGGTAAACGAGAACCTGCAGTCTGTAACTTTTCTAAAAAAGCAATGGTGCAAATTCTTTGCCTTTGTAAGGTGGAAACATCAAACATCACTGAAACTTCTTTGATGTTTGAAAAGTTTACAGGTCCTCGGAGTCCTCACTCTGAACATTCATTCTCACTAGGCTTGCACTGCCTGTAGAAGTGAAAAAGGGTAGAAAATCACACTGAGTTTATTGTAAGAGCAAGATATTAGCTTGAAATATTTCGGGAGCTAAAATTCTGAAAGAAATCTATATTTTATATTAATTTTAGTAAATTTCCTGACTTTTATTATAAGCTTCTGTGATTACTTGGATTCTGGTGAGTCGATTTCAATATATAACAATTACTTGATTTTGTAATTTCTGTTTCTGAAAGTTTATAAAAGGAATCAAGCCAACACAATTTAGCTTTAAAAGGAATAAATTGAAGTGGTTCAATATTTTACACATATTCTATTTTCCACTTCATTGTCACAGCTCTACAAATACATATTGCCTCTCTGTCTCATGGAATAAGTAGAACAGTGTAAGTCAAAACTCACTCAAGATCTATCATCTGTGAAACTTGCTTCCCCAAGAGATGCCTACTTCCTATTGCTGTGACATTTTATCTAGCAAAGCATCTCTATAACATCTATTTGGAGACTTTGTTTGTCCCTAACTAAAATAGTGAAAAACAAAATTTATTTCAGTCAAATAAAAACCATTTGCCTTGTTAACTTACTGCTATCACTGTAAAGTCCTTAAAGTCTCAGGATAAAATATTATTCTTTTCTGCATGCCCTATACTATTTAAAGAATGTCTGCCTGCTATAGGTACACCCCCAAATTGAATTCAGATTAACTAGACTAAATTGCCTGGAAGCATGTTGCATCTTTACCTCTTAAATCCCCGTTGCTTACACCTGAGATGATTTTAACCAAATTTCATCCAATACGATCCATCTTATTTTTTATAGTCTACTATACACTATTTCATCTCAATAAAATAAGCCTAATGAAGGTAGTAAAATATGTCCTAAGTCTAAATATGCATTAGCTATCACTCCTCAAACTGTCTTCTCTCTCTTTTTTTAATTTCCACCAATTTTTTTGCAAGGAATGAAATACATACCTGTCTATAACCTACATACATTTATTTCCAGCACATTTTCTTGATTAAGTTTTGTTTAAGAAAATAAGATAATTTAAGATGTATTTGGGTGATTCTCCAGAATAACAATTCCTGATACCAACTCCTCTTCAAACTAAAAATAAGAAGATATTATAATCAGAACTAAATTATAGTGTTCCTGATGATTGCCATGTACATACTTAAAGATGGCAACCATGTGTTTGTTCTTTTCTTCAAGGATATTCTTGTAACATGCAAGATTATAATGTGCACATCATGGGTACTAAAATGCATAGAAAGTATTATTTATTTATTCAACTTTGAAGTTGAAATAATTCACTCTCCTTTGAGGCTTGGAAAGAAAAATTAATTTGTTTATCTGATGACATTTTCACAATATTACAGTAATATTTAGCAGTGATCAATTATTTTTAGCACAAAATCCTTATTTTAGTGGAAAGAGCTATTTGAATTTGCTATGCTCTGATTGTAATATAAGTCATGACTACAGAAGAAAAACATGTTAATAAAACACACATAGACTAAAGCAAGCCTTTAATTATTTTTCAATTTTTACTCCTCACATTAAAGTGTGCTATGATTTGGATACACATGCAGCCGTACCAGTGTGGTGTCCGACCTTGTCAGATTATCAGATGCTAAGCAGGGTCAGGTCTAGTTAGTACTTGTATGGGAGACCACCTGGGACTACCATGTGCTGTTGTCTTTGGAGAAGGACATGGCAGCTCACTCTCAAAAAACAATCAGCAATTGAAAACCCTAGGAATATCAGAGAAGCACTGACAGTAGTGCCAGGAATGTTATAGTGTCTGGAAGTGTTTCATTTGTTGTACACAGAGTCTCTATGAGTCAGACGTGACTCAATGGCACCTACCAACAACAACTTGATTCGTATAAGAAATGTCCTCTAAAAGACTCAGGTGTTCATGGCTTGGTTGCCAGTTGGTGATACTATTCTGGAAACTTTAGGAGGATGTACCTCACTTGAGGAAGCAGATCACTGGTGGCAGGTCTTTGGAGGTATCTTGTTCCTGGCCCCATCCTGCTTCTTTGATCTGTTTCCTGCTCACTCTATGTGAAGAGCTTCTTCTACCACACGTTCTTGCCATCAAGTGCATTGGGTCAAGCTACCCCAGACTGAATGCTCTGAAACCATGAACCAACATAAATCCTTCTACCCTTAAGTTGTTTTTGCCAGGTATTTGGTCACAGGGATGAGAAGAGTAATTAATACAAAGGGAAAGTTGAATCAGAGTCATAATTTCCCTTGAAAATTGAACTCTATGTTTTGGATAGCATGTAGGCAGAAGTAGAATGCTGATTCAATAACTTACGTGTCCCTAAAATCATTTACTAAGCTGACTATTTAAAAGTAAGTGGATTTATAAGTTAATTTTGTACTTGTTTATATGTGCTGTGGTTTATATGAAGTTTCAATATCCTCTTTCATTATGCTAGATTTTGGGCAAGTCTCAAGTCAATATCCTCTGAAGACTTCATTATATTTCTAAATCCCAGCAAGTAACAAAGGATCACAGTCATAATTATACCACTCCCACAGAAGTGGTGGGAAGGAACAATATCAGATTGTTTTCCTGCTTTTTTTCGGTACTGGGGTTGTTGAATCCAAGGCCTCACACATGCTAGGCAAGGGTTCTACTACTGAGCTGCACTCACCAGACTATTATTTGTTTGTTTTTATTTTTGCTTTTAGTTTGAGTCAGAGTCTTAGTAAGTTATGCAGGCTATCTTTGGACACAATTCAACATCCTCCTGCCTCAGCCTCCCTAGTATCGCAGGACCAGGCCAAACATCCAATATATTTAAACTCTAAAGGAGAATTCTTCTTTTGTGTGTTGGTAAATCATGATGCTAATTTAAGATCTGCCTTAGACTGGTTTTACAACCATACCTTTGCCACATGACTTTATAATTTTCCTATTGAAGGCAGAGTATATTTATCTGCCATACTGATGTTGGAATTGATGCAACATATTTGTTCAATGAAATGTCAGAGAAGAATGTGACAGATTCAGACAAAGGTTACAGAAGATAGCAAGTATCTCTACTTATCATCATTCGCTCCAGTGCCAGAGCATGCTACAAACAAGTCTCAAGTAGCTGATGGCCCATGAAGAGTAGAAACACATAACGAATAGGCCTAACCAACTTCTGCATGGACACATGATGAACAATAGCTGAAAGCAGGACTGGACTTGCCAATCCTCAGGCCAAAGACTAACAAAAATAAGTGCAAACTGGGCACCATGATGCATGCCTGCAATCCCAGCAATGCAGGAAGCTGAAGCAGGGAGGTCATTAGTTCAGGGCCAGAGGTAGCCTGCCCAACTTAGTGAGACCCTGCCTCAAAATAAAAAATAGAAATGGGGTAGACGGGGCCTGGGGTGTACAGCTGAGTGGTAAAATGCTTGCCTAGCTTGTGCAAGGAAGCCCCTCCATTCAATTCCTAGTACTGGGGAATTTTAAAAAATGAGAGGTATTATATAAATTACTTAGTTTGTAGAAATTTTTAATGATGTAGCATTATTACAGCAACAGCTGACTAAAACAGATGAAGTGTCAACATTAAGAGAAAAAGAATCAAAGAGAATGCTTCTTAAATAATAGATAATTTAATTATACAGATTGAATATCCTTTATCTGAATTACTTGGGATGAGAAGTGTTTTGTATTTCAGATTTTTCTTTTCTTAGACTATGAAACATTGGTATATACATAATATCTTCAGGCTAGGACCCAACTATAAACACAGAGTTCATTTGTGGTTTATATACACATTATGCACATACCTGAAGGTGATTTTACAAAACATTTTTAATTCACCGGCTTTTTGACTGTTATCCACCACATGAAATCAAGTTTGGAATTTTCCACTTGTGGCATCATGTCAGCACTCAAAATGTTTTAAATTTTGTAATATTTGTAATCTGTGATTTTCAGATTAGATAAGTTTAACCTGTAAAATGATATAATGGTAGATCGTTGTGTGTGTGTGTGTGTGTGTGTGTGTGTGTGTGTGTGTGTGTGTGTGTGTGATTCTGTGGAATTGAACCCAGGGCCTCACACATGCTTAGCAAGCTCTCTGTCATTCAGCTGTATTCCCAGCCAATTTTTCACTTATTTTTATTTGGAGACAGACTCTTGCTAAATTACACAGGCTGCCTCTGGCCTTAAACTTGCAATCCTAGCTGAGCAACCTGGGTTGATGGGATTATAGATGTGTGCCATGATGCCCAGCTTAGATAATCATTTCAATAATAAAATTCATGCTATTCCTCTTCAGATGCTAATGAAAGACTTCTGTGAATAAACCCAAATAAAAGACACTGAGAAAAGTTTAACTGCAATCTCTATTTGCGTATAAAGCAAAGGCTTGAATTATGACTCAAATATGTGAGGCTTTATAATCAAATGTTGTGGTGTCAGGTGCCGTAGAGTCGGTACCCCACTCATAGTGACCCTACATACAACACACAAAACAGTGCTTCTCTGCTGTTCATAGGGTTTTCAATGGCAGATCGATTTTTGGGAGTGGGTTGCTGGGTCCATCTCCCAAGCCTATAGCACCTGGTGTTCCCGCGCAGTCTCCCACCCAAATACTAACCCGGGCTGTCCCTGCTTAGCTTCTGATATCTGATGGGACCGGATAACACAGGGCAATGGCTGCAGGCTTATAATCAAATATGTGAAACAAATTGAATATCATTCTCTAGCATCTATAATTATAATTTATATGGAAAATACCAATTAAATCAGACATACTTTCTCAAAAGTTGCATAATTTCCAAAATTATAAAAAATTATAAAATGTTCAGTTCTCTCAATATTTGTTCAGCTCCTCCACAAAAAAACCTCCACAAGACCAAGAAAAATTGATGCAAGGGACAGCACCAGATTTCAGACTTTTACCTCTCCTTTTAGCAGGTCTCTGATTTCACTTTTACCATAACAGAAAGAAAGAGAGAGGGAGAGAGAGAGAGAGAGATGGATTGTCCTAAAAACCTTTATTTTGTTTGTTCCTGAAAACCAGCTTCACTCAGACAGTTGCATGTCCTGGGTTCCATGAAACAACACTGAAAATAAATTTCCCCCTTTGCTAATAGAGTATTATAAGTATTTTGAATTGTATTTCTGCAACTTGAGTTAACGGAGAAATAAATTCCAGAAGTGGAGATTGCAACTGATAATCCCTAACATATGAAACTATCTCAAGCAAAATAAAGTAAAAATCTCCCTGGACTGAAACCAATGTTTCTTATGAGAAATAACTTATTATTTAAACTATCCTGTTAAATTTTTTTTGGCTTGGAATTGAACTATATTCTTTAGAATACATAGTAGAAAAAAATGTCAAAAATAGTAGAGTATATTTGTGTTTTCTCTATAAACTATAATCAGCGTTAGTCTTCAAAAAATCATAGTGGAATAACAGAGGAACTGCACATGATTTTCAGAAAATATTTTCCACCATTGTCAGAAATTGAAGCATTGATGAAGTTTACATAATAAAAAGCCTCACTGAATCCCAATAATCCCATGCTCTATAGTTCTCTGAATCCAGTGCAGGAATTGGGGGATACACAGGACTGAAAATGGAAATGAGATGCCTAAGAATATCAGACTCCAAAAAATTCTGATTCTGCTCCTAATTACCCAAAATGAGCCCCCCAAATGACTAAATGACATAAGTTAAGATCATCACTCAAAAGATTAGGTGGTGTCTCTCATTATGCCCATATCATCCTATGGTTTCCTATCTATCCTCTGAAGCAGGAACAATAAATCAGAGTGTAAATTTGATTCACAGAATTCATAGTCCTTATTCTGAGAATGGGAAGTTACTCAGATATTGTTGAATTTGGACCATGGGCTTGAAAACAATGATTCCACTTGCAAATGGAAACACATACCCCAGAATGAAATCAAGGGGAAACAAAGTATGGCTTGGAGATAAATCTCAGGCTCACTAAATGGAGTTTTAAGTGAGTAAAAATTAAGGCACTATTTGGCCACAAGCAATCATATTAATGATGAATAGACCAGGAGAAAGCAAAAGACATTATAAATCAAAATCTCCTCTGGACTGACCTCCAAAAACAATGGATGTAAACACTCCTTCCAGCACATAGAATTGGAGTACCTAGTCTGACTGACCCAACTGCCACTGGACATAGTTTTGTATAGGTACGGCACCTCTGATATGCTGTGTAGCACTTTTACAACATTCCTGAGGCCATCTGCAGTAAAGACATCGTTGTAGATAGTTCTGTGGATTAAGAGATGTGCAAGAATCCCAGAGGGCATGTTATTTATCCAGGAAATTCAGAGTTTTCAATAGGATTCTATTCTGTTCCAAAAGCTACAGTATTTTCCCCAAATTCTAAATGCTTCGTCACATTTCTTTTAGTTTTGTGATGGTATTGCATTTGATGCAATCTTTCTTCACATTAACGTTTTTCTGAATACCATTACCAACTGTTACTTTTTCACATTATTAGTCATAATTTCTCACAGCTTTTTCATCAATTCTCCCCCTTTCTCTGTGTTTTATTTATATTTCCTAAAATGCATCAATGTATATTACTTGGGCCTTTTGCATATTATACTAATTTGACACATCTGGTAACTACTTAAAATTAAATTTAATCTTTTGATTACATCATAGAAATGGAATATCATAATCAATTGTTAGCTCATAAGTCTTCAGTATTGAATGTCAAGTGAAACTTCTCTAAATGGAACATCTCAATTTTTGACTTAGGACAAAATGCAAACTAGTGATAGAAAAAATTTATGATAACAAAAGAGTAAGATTCAGAACAAATCAGGCTACAGAAAGAAGACATTGAAAGCAAAATCTATTGCTGTCTCCCAGCACTACTAACATAGCGCTGATGTGAGAAAGAACTTGGCTGAGAAGCTGTGCACCTGAGATCCAGTCAGTCATCAAGTTGCTTATGCACTAAAGCTTACACAACATACTTAACCACCTGCTGTCTCAATATGTTCTTCAGAAGAGCAGTTAAAGTGAGGAATCACTTCTGAGTGTGAGGGTGCAAAGAAAGTGTTGAAGACAAGGAACCATGTTGCTACTGACAAAGGAGGACAATCCTGATGAGCTAGGATGAGGCATCTGATCTTTTATATGTATCAAACATAGAAATACATAGGGATTCTGACAACCACTATGGCCCATGCCTGTAATCACAGCAACTCAGGAGGCTGAGGCAAAAAGATCATGAGTTTGAGGCCAGAGGCAGCCTACAGAACTTAGTGAGACTCTGTCTCAAAATAATAATAATAACAACAACAACAACAACAACAACAACAACAATTGTGGGTGCAGCTCAGTGACAGAATATTTGCCTAGAATGTGTGAAGCCCAGAGTTCAATCCACTAGTTCTGCAACAAATAAATAAATAAATAAATAAATAAATAAATAAATAAATAAAATTTTAAAACAAGGCTAAATTACAGTCTCTTACTAACCCATATATTTTCAGATCTAAGAGAGCTCCTAGTTCTGGACTGCACATCGAATCCCCAAGAAATTTTAATCTACATCTGATTTTTCAATCCTCCAAAGTTGTTGAAAGGGCATCCATTATATTTGAGAATATGTGGTAATATTCTTGATATTGAAGAATATCTTATATCGATATGTTAAAGATACATATTAAAGTATGTTGTGGAAATTAGAGAAGTTCATATATGCAGCAGCAAGAGGTTAGCCCGGGACAAAGATGGGAAGTCCATAGTCCAAAATTTGTGATGGAGTAGAGTGTTTGTGAGAAAATAGTCCCTCTTATATAAAGTTTGCCTTTCCGGTATTTCATGGTCTGAAAAAAATTAGATGAAAACAGAAACAAACAATAAGTTTTAAATCACATGCTATTCTGAGCGTGCTGGCCTCTGTGTATCCCAGGACATCAAGTATCCCCTTGCCCAGTGAATCTATGCTGTATATGCTGCCAGTTTGTTACTCACAGTAGTTGTCTCAGTGATTGGATTGACTGCCATATCACAGTGCTTGTGTTCAAGTAATCCTTTGTAGTAGCCTAACATTGGATCATAATGCTTACAACATTTATCTCCCTTCATCTCACCAAGGAGACATTATATCATTTTACATCATCCATTAACAAGAAAGATGAGTACAATATTTTGAGAACAAGATCCAGATTCACATGGTTTTCATTACAGTATATTATTATAATTGCTCAATTATATTTTCATTTATGGTTAGTTTCTTAGTGTACGTTGTTGTTGTTGTTGTTGTTGTTGTTGTTGTTGTTGTTAGATGCCGTCGAGTCGTTATCCGACTCATAGCGACCCTCATAGGGTTTTCAATGGCTGACTGTTTCGGGATTGCCTTGGGAGTGGATTGCCAGACCCTTCTCCCATTTTTGCGGTGCTGGGAGTTGAACTCAGGACTGCAGAGACTGCAGTGCAGTGCTCTACCAACTGAGCCAAATCCCAGCCCCTAGTGTACATAGTTTATAAATTAAACTTTATTGCACACATACTTATGTATATATATGCAAAACAGTGTACATATGAGTTTAGTACTATTCATTATTTCATGCATCCACTGAGGATCTTATAACCCCACAAATAAGTGAGGATTATCATATGTACGCCTGCAGCTGTAGCCCTGTGGCATCCGATCCCATCAGATCTCGGAAGCTAAGCAGGATAGGGCCTGGTTAGTACCTGGATGGGAGACCGCCTGGGAACACCAGATGCTGTAGGCTTAGGAGAAGGACCTGGCAACCCCTTCCCAAAAATCAACCTGCCATTGAAACAGCCTGCCATTGAAACCTGCCATATGAACAGCAGAGAAGCACTGACAGTAGTGTTTCCCCTGTTGTACAGAGGGTCGCTATGAGTTGGATACCGACTGGAAGGCACCTAACAACAACACAACATCATATGTACATGAGAGTGGTGAGACATGGCACACTGGAAGTATCCAAGTCTGGAAACAGCAGAAACTGAGGTCCCAATGCTGATGATGATGCAGGTTATGATTATTCTAGAAAGTAAGTAAGCTTGTTATTGTCAGATCATATTTTACTAGGTATTGGAAGGACATCCCACAGAAAGACTCAATAAGAAACTAAGACACACAGAGCTCTATAGAGATCAGCAATGAGTGCTGTAGAATTGAGACATTGAACAATAATAATAGAGGTAATATCAAGGGGTAAAGCATCTTAAAGGGTTGTGCAATGCAGGGAAGGGCAGAGTGTCTACAGTAGAGCCTACAGATCTTGCATTAGAAAAGTTAACCTGGCGTGGTGGAGCATGTCTGTATTCCCAGCCACTTGAGAAGCACATGCAGGAACATTGCAAGTTTGAGACCAGAGGCAGTCTGTGTAATTTAGCAAAACCCTGTCTCAAAAAGTAAAAACAAACAAAAAAAAAAAAGTGGAGTAGGGGTGCAGTTCAGTTGTATAGCACTTCCAAAACACGCAAGCATGAGGCCCTGGTTTCAACCCCCAGGAACGTGAAAAAAAAAAAAAAAAGAAAGAAAGAAAAAAAAGAAAAGAAAAGAAAAATTAGTCAATTTAGCCAACAGAACAGACAGAAGTAAGAAAACACAGCAGAATAAAATTAATTACACAGCAGAATAAAAATATGATCCTTTCACTTATAGGAAAGGCAAATAGGACTGGTCTGCTTTTTTAGATAATTCTTCCTAGTAAGCCTAAAATCTAAATTCTTCCATTCCTATTCTAGAAGTGGAATATTATAAATTTTACTAAGCTACATCACTTATGATATCTTCTATTTCCCCTTTCAGTTGTATACAATTTGAAGGGAGTAAATGTCCCCTGAGCTAAAGGAAATGGGATAACAGTGTCTGTACATTGTGTATTCCTTGCTGATTGCACAACAATTGGGCCAGTTCTATGTGTCATGCAATTAATAGTGATCTAATAGGAGATTTCCATGAACTCCTAAGAACTTAATAGTAGTCAAAGAGGTTTTCCTTCTCCTGTTAGGAAAAAAGAAAGCAAGAGAAAGAAAGAGAGAGAGAGAGAGAGAGAGAGAGAGAGAGAGAGAGAGAGAGAG